>PVIJ01014190.1:0-41888 GCA_004024925.1 Scalopus aquaticus | reverse complement strand
GGGGGGAGGAGGGAGCCGGAGGGAAGGAAGGGAAAGGGCACAAAATGGAATAGAAAAGAACACAAGGGACCATGGAGATGGATCACGGGTGAATTGGTGGTTGGCTACCCAAGGGGAATGCAAAATGTAAATGACATAAATAACAATAAAAATATATATAAAAAAAAGATAAAAGAGAGATAGATAGATGATAGATAGGTAGATAGAGAACTGTTAGTGCCATACCACCCACTAAAATAATTCCACAACTTCCTAATGCATTATAAATAACAGTTTTTATTTTTTATTTTTCTTATAGTTGAGGTCATGTTTGTTTACTGCACTGTATATGAGTCAGTGTAATAGGTTAATACCTTCTCAGATATATATTACTACATCACATTCACCACCAGAGCACACATATCCCCTTGTGATAAACCACTAGGAACCCTATCCCTTCATTTTTTAATTTAATGTATTTTTTGCTTTAATTTAATTTTGTTTAATTCATATACTTTACATTATTATGTATCCCCCATAAGTTTCCCACCACCAATTCACCTGTGAACCCTCACCACAGTCCCTTGTGCTCTTTTATCCCCTATTTTGGTCCCTCTAACTCTCCCTCCCCTGCAGAATGTCTCTTATTTGTGATTGCTTGCTAGTTTTTGTTTTTCTTTTTGATTTATGTGTTATTTTCTTCTTCTGATTTCTTGTTTGTCTCTCTTATATTCCTCCTATAAGTGATGCCATTCGATACTTTTTCTTTTTCCTTCTGGCTTATTTTGTTGAGCATGATCCCTTCTAGCTCCTTCCATGATGCTGTGAATTGGATTTGTTTCTCATTTTTGATTGCTGAGTAGTATTCCATTGTGGACATGTACCACATCTTCTTGAGCCAGTCTTCATTTTAGGCATTTGGGTTATTTCCATATTTTAGCTATTGTAAACAGAGCTGCAATAAACATAGGTGTCCATTTACCCTTTTGGATTACTGCTTTTGTATCCTTTGGGTATATTCTTAGGAGTGGAATTGCTGGGTCGTATGGAAGCTCCATTATTAGTTGTTTGAGAAACCTCCATACAGCTCTCCATAGAGGTTGGACCAGTTTGCATTCCCACCAAAAGTGTAGGAGCGTTCTTTTTTTTTCCACATCCACACCAACATTTGTTGTTTTCTGTTTTTTTAATGTGTGCCATTCTTGTTGGTGTAACCTGGTATCACATTGTTTTTTTTTAAAGATTTATTTATTTATGCATACAAGCTGGGGTACAGGCCAGAGGCGTGGGGTGGTGAGAGGGTTCACCAGAGACAGAGTGCGGAGCAGAACAGGCAGATCAGAAATACACTGCTGAGGGGAGCAGCGGGCGAGGCAGGAGAGGTCTGCCGCGCCATGTGGGATTCTCCCTGGCTGGGCGTCGAACTCTCATTGCTGCTGCTGACAGCTCCACACCCCAGCGCTTAACCGCTGCACCACTGGGAGGCCCTCATTGTGGTTTTGATTTGCATTTCCCTGATTATGAATGATGTCGAACATTTTTTCATGTGCCTATTGTCCATTTGCATTTCTTCTTTTAAGTTCTTCTGCCCATTTTTTGACTGGATTGTTTGCTTTGTTTTTATTGAGTCATGTGAGTTCTTTGTAGATTTTTGTGATCAGTCCCTGGTCTGTTGTATAGAGTGCCAATATTTTCTCCTAGTCAGTGGGCTGTCTCTTTGTTTTGGTTAATGTCTCTTTTTCTGTACAAACGCTTTTTATTTTGATGTAATCCCAACTGTTTATCTTTTCCTTTACTCTCTTTGCTTTGGGTGATTTGTGTTTAAAAATGTTACTAAGATGTATGTCATGTAGTGTTTTGCCCATGTTTTCTTCTATATATTTTGTGGTTTTGGGTCTTCTGTCCAAGTGTCTTATCATTTTGAATTGTTTTTTGTTCATAGTGTGAGGTAGCAGTCTAGTTTCATTTTTCTGCAGGTAGTCATCCAGTTTTCCCAGCACCATTTGTTGGACAAACTTTACGTGTTCCATTGCATGTTATTTACACCTTTATCAAAGATTAGCATTCATGGGGCCTCCCTGGTGGTGCAGCGTTTAAGCGCTGCGCTGTGGAGCTGTCAGCAGCAGCAATGCGAGTTCGGTGCCCGGCCAGGGAGAATCCCGCATGGTGAGGCAGACTTCTCCTGCCTTGCCCACTGCTCCCCTCAGCAGTGTATTTCTGATCTGCCTGTTCTGCTCCCCACTCTGTCTCTGGTGAACCCTCTCACCGCCCCACACCTCTGGTCTGTACCCCGGCTTGTATGTATAAATAAATAAATCTAAAAAAAAAAAAGATTAGCATTCATATATATGTGGGTTGATTTCTGGGTTTTCTATTCAATTCCTTTGATGTGTGTCTATTTTTGTTCCAGCACCATGCAGTTTTAACTATTATGGCTTTTTACTATAGTTTGAAGTCTGGGAGGGTGATACTTCCATTCTCCTCCTTTTTGGTGAAGAGGGCTTTGGTTATTCAAGGTTTTTGTGGTTCCATATGAACTTCATCAGTATTCATTCTATCTCTTTGAAGAATGTCATTAAAATTTTTATTGGAATAACATTGAATCTGTATATTGCTTTTGCTAGTATGGGCATTTTAATAATGTTAATTCTTCCAATCCATGAGCAGGGGATGTCTTTGCATTTCCCTGTGTCTTCCTCTATTTCTTTTAATAGTGTTTTATAGTTTTCTTTGTACAGGTCCTTTACCTCTTTTGTTAGGTTTATTCCCAGGTATTTGATTTTTTTTTTTTGGTTTGTTTCAAATTTAAAGGAGGTGGTTCTCTTGATTTCCTCTTCTTTGGATTGATTTTTGCATACAGGAAAGCTACTAATTTTCGTGTGTTGATTTTGTATCCTGCTACTGTACTAAATTGATTGATTATTTTGATTAGTTTTTCTGTGGAGATTTTTGAGTTCTCTATGTATATTATCATATCATCTGCAAATAGTGATAGCTTTATTTCTTCTTTCCCTGTTTGTATTCCTTTCATGCTTTTCTCCTGTCTTATTGCTCTGGCTAGGTTCCAGTATTATATTGAAAAGTTCCATATTTCAAGGAAAAGGCTTTCAGTTTTTCACCGTTGAGAATGATATTGGCTGGGCGTTTGTCATATATGGTCTTTATCATGTTGAGGTGTATATCCCTAGAATTTTGAGGACTTTGTCAAATGCTTTCTCAGCATCTATTGATATGATCATGTGGTTTTTATGTTTGTTTTTGTTGATGTGTTGGATTACATTATTCCCCTTTATTTCACCACAATCCTTCCCCTCTGGTAGCCATATTGTAGGCTTTGTTTTGGTTTAGTTTTGTCAGTCACTTTGTTTTGTTTCTATATATTCCACACAGGAGTGAAATAATTGTGTATTTGTATTTCATTCTCTAGTTTATTGCACCTTGTATAATCCCCTCCAGTTCCACTCATGTTGTCACAAATGGAAAGTGTCTACCTTTTTATAGTTGAATAATATTCAATTGTTTATATGTACCACATATTAATTCGTTGGGCACTTTGCTTATTTTCATAACCTGGCTATTGTAAATAGTACTGCAATGAACATGGGCGTGTATATGCCCCACTAAATTAGTATTTTGGCTATTGTAAATAGTACTGCAATGAACATGGGAGTGTATATGCCTCACTAAATTAGTACTTTGCATTGCTTTGATAAATATCAAGGAATAGAATTGCTGGGTCTTATGATATATCTATTTTTAATATTTTGAGAAAACTCCATATTGTTTTCCATAGGAGCTGAATCATTTTACATTACCATAAAGAGTGCACCAGTTTTTCTTTTTACACTCACTCTCACCAACACTTGCTAATGTATTTTTTTTTAATGTGGGCCATCTTCACTGGAGTGCAATGGTATCTCATTGTGATTTTGATATGCATATCCCCTATAATAAGTGATGTTGACTATTTTTTCTTGTGCCTATAAGACATTTGTAAGTCTTTGGAGAAGTGTCTATTTAGATCTTTTACCCATTATTTTAATTGAGTTCTTTTGTTTTCTTTTTATTGAGTTGTATGACTTCTTTTTAGATCTTGGATATTAGCCCCTTGTTGGACATATGATGTGAAAACATTTCTCCAACTTGGTGGGGTGATTTTCATTTTCATAATTTCCTTCACTTTGAAGAAACTTTTTATTATGTTGTAGCTTCATGTGTTTATTTTTGCTTTTATTTTCTTTGTCATTTGAGTCAAGTCTTCAAAGACTTCACTGAAGCTAATGTCATGGAGTGATTTGTCTATGTTTTCTTCAATGTATTTTATGGTTTCCAGGCTTACATACAAGTCTTTAATCTATTTTGAGTTAATTTTAGTGTCCGGTAGGAGAGAGTGGTCTAGTTTCATTTTTCTGCATGTGATTGACAAGTTTTCCCAATACCGTTTGTTGAAGACTTTCCTTTCTCAATTGTATATGCTTGACTCTTTTGTCACATATTAACTGTCCATATAAATGTGCGTTTATTTCTGCATTTTCAATTCTATTTCATTGGTATGTGTGTCTACTTTTTTTGAAATACCGCACTATTTTGAATATTATAGCATTGTAGTATACTTTGAAGGCTGGGAGCATGATACATTTCACTTCTTTTCTCTTAAAATTGCTTTGACTATTCAGGGTCTTTTGTGATTTCAAATAAATTTCAGTAATATTTGCTATATTACATTGAAGAATTCCATTGGAATTTTGCGTCTGTGTTCATCAGGGATATTGGTCTGTAAGTTGTTTTTTTTTTTGTGTGTGTGTGTGTGTGTATGTGTAATGTCTGCTTTTGGTAACAGTAACGTTTGCCTCATCAAATATGTTTGGTAGCACTTCCTCTTCCTCAATTTGGCAAGAGTGCAAGAAGGATAGGAATTAGTTCCTTCAATTAGTTCCTCTAGACCTCACTAGCAAAAACATCTCTTCCTGAGCTTTTGTTTTTTAGATTTTTGACTACTGTTTCAATTTCTTTGCTTGAATTCTTATGTTCAGGTTTTCTTTTCTTTTTCTGATTCAGTCTTGGAAGGTTGTATGCTCCTAAAAATATATCCATTTCTATTGGAAGTCATAACTTGTTGGCATGAAGGTATTCATAATAGTCTCTTATAATACTCTGTATTTCTGAGGTAACTGTTATAACTCTATGTCTTTTGATTGCTGAATTCTTTCCATTTACATTTACAGTCATTATATATAAGAATTTTCTATTTCAATTTTGTTTAGAGTCTATTATGTATATTTCCTTATTTAATTTGTTGTGGATTTACTTTGATTTATGCAGGAGTGCTACTTTCATCAATTTTTTCATTGGATCTATTGTTTGCAAACTCCTTCTGTTTGTTTCTGCTGTGGTCTTCATTTCTTTCATATATGAAGGAAAGTCTTTCAGGATTTAGTATTCTTGACTGACAGTTTTTATCTTTACAATTTTTGAATATGTCATTTCATTTTCTCATTGCTCTAAAGGGTTTCCTCAGAGATGTCAGATGTAAGCCTGATGGGGGTACCATTATAGATTATCCTTTTTTTTCTCCCTCATCACCTTCAATGTTCTTTCTTTGTCTGGAAAAATTACTAGTTTCACTATTATGTGTCTTAGTGTAGTTCTTTTTATACTTAGGTCACTAGGTGTTCTTTTAGCCTCATAAACTGCATATTTAATTCCTTCCTTAGGTGAGTGAAACTTTCCTTAATTACTATCTGCATTTTTCTTTGCTGTCCAAAGGAAAATCAATTCCACTCCAATTCATCGGACTGCCTCTTGACTTATGCCCCTCTGCTGCACTGCTCCAAGAGACACAGCCAAGTGGGGATCAGACCTTGTCATTGGCTCCAGTGGCTGGCAACTAGACTCCAGCAGCTGGTGGATAGCTGTTGAGAGTAGCCAGTCTCTTGCAGCTGGTTGCTGGGCATTTCCATGGCTGGTGGTCAGGAAAGGCTGGAATCTCATGGCTGGTGGCTGGTAGTGGCAGAGCTGAGATCTCTCCTCCTATGGATACTGCTCCCAGTGCACACTGCTGTCCTCTGTCTTACCTTCAGGAATTACTCCCTTTATTTTGCATCAATCTAGCTGGGAGGTGAACACGTCTTCACTCTCCTATCATCTACCCTATCATCTTTCTTATGAACCAGAGTTTGAGAAACATTAGTCTGAAGATTATCAGAGAATATGCCCTTGCCTTTTACTTCTTTGTGCTAATTGTTAACTATTAACTGATGTAATGGAAATGCTTCAGAAAATCCAAAAAATTTCTTTAAAAATATTAAAGGCTGTTTTAAACAATTGCAATAATAATAATTTATATTCAAACATATAAATGTGTTATACGTTAAGTTCAGACTCTTTGAAAACCAGTTAGGTGTTAACATGAACGACATGATTAATTTGATTTTCATGTGTACATTAAAATAAGGCTCCTGGTATGTTTGATCTTTAACATTTTTCCAACTGTATCATTATTAATGAAGCTGTTAGTTTTGTGCTAATTTTTCTTTAAATTATCTGTACATGTGCACTTAAGTGGAAAACCAAGGTTCAGTCCTATTGGTTTGGCATATGCATACCAGGTAACATGTTGGATTGTGACAATGATCTATTATGGATAGTTTAAGAGATTTCTCTAAGTTTTAGGTATGTATTTTCTACCTTTTATATTCATAACTAGCCGTCTTAACTGATGCATCTCAGAGACATCAAACCCTTATTAAATACAGATCATTGGAACCAATAAAATAATTATTCTTGAAGTTATATTATTAATTTCATTTGTAATAATATATATGGAACTGTGATAATTCTAAACTTTGAAACAAAGTTCTTCATAGATCAACATCGTTTTCGACTATAAATCCCTGATGCTCCTCAGTCTAGAGAATTGTATATAGAGATGCTTATGTGACAAGGAGCTCCATTAAAAGTCAATGCCTGACTTTGGAACATTTGCTACTGTGACTTAAAATACTGGTTATGCTAGAAAGCAAATGTTCCCAAATATCATGGATTTTATTTTTTTAATGTTCATTAGACTTTTTATTAATAAAATTGAAAACATGGTACTTTTGAATTGAAAAAAATTAATTGAATATGAAAAAATTCATATGGATGAGCTAAATAAAAGTAAACTTTTATAGCATATGTGCTCATTCAAGTGTAACTGGAGGATTTACACCTTTTACCACACCATTTTGAAATGTGTTGTTGTAACCCCTGTTTTTAGTTTTCTAATTGTCTACATTCCAAATACATTCCACAATTAAGTTTTTTTGTGTGTGTTTTGGGACCTTAGGCTCTAAAATTAACTAACCATTAGAACAGAGTGTACTTTTAGGCTCATATTTCCATTTCAGGAAACAGACTCAATGTTAGATTATTTAGCAGAGTGTCTTTGAGTGTACTTAAAATCTATTTATTTTCTCTCTTCGTAGCATGGCTTCTTCCAAGTGACTGCCAAAAGTTCTTGTTTGATGGACTTCTTGATGGCATGGCAAAGAACTTCCCACATTAGTGAACTTGTGAGCTTTGGATTACATTTGAGTTTTAACGGTTCTGGAAGTAATTTTTTTTTTTTTTTGGTACTCAGCTATTTTTCATGTTGGAGTTGTGTCACAGTTGCTGCTATGTCTATGACACTTAGCCCAAGGTAGACACACAGTGGTTGCCCCATAAATCTTTGTTAAAAGAATGAAAGAGGGACTCCCTGGTGGCCCAGCAGATTAAGTGCAGCACTCTGAAGCTATCCAGAGCCACTGCAACTCGAGTTCTATACCCAGCCAGGGAGTTTCACACATGGCACAGAAGACTTCTTCTGCTTTACCCGCTGCTACCCTCAGCAGTGTACTTCAGTCAATCTGCCTGTTCTGCTCCCCACTCTGTCTCTGGTAAATCCTCTCTCCATCCCACACCTATGGCCTACACTCCAGCATGCATGCATGCATGCATAAATAAATAAATACATTTAAAAAAAAAGAATGAAGAATTTTCACTTTGTGCCTAAAGACATCTTTGGATCCTCCAAAATTCTTTGCTTCCTCCCCTAAGATTCAACAGTACTTTGTCCATATGTTTATGAAATATTTTGATACACAATATTATAGTTATACATTATATATCCATTTTGCTTATTAAGCTGCAATCTCCTTGTGAGAAAGAATGATCTTGTATTATTTGCCTTGGTCTCTGCAGTGTGTAGCATACTGTTTGCCACAGAGTATGCAGTGAATGTTGAAGAAGGATATTAATAAAAGTACAAATAAAGCATGCAATTAATCATGAACATGTAAAACATCATTTTCGTATAACATTGTCTCAGATTTTAATGTTCAGGGTTGTATCTTTTGGGATTATGATCTGCATGAGCTGATCCTTAGATATCTATATCTTGTTCATTTCCTAGTTGCAAATTTGTACCCTCTGACAACATATCTCCAATCCCTTCATGCCAGCCCCTCGTAACAACCATACTATTTCATTTCTGTGGGTTAGACTTTTACAGATTCCACATATAAGAGATATCACACAATATTTCTCATTGTCTGGTTTATCAAACTAAGATGTTGTTTTCAAGATCCATTCATATTGTTATATGTGAATTGACTTCTTATATTCTCATGATTGAATAATATTCCATTGTGTGTGGGGGTATGGATGTATATTGTATCTTAGTTCTTTATCCATCAGTGGGCACTTAGGTTGTTTCTATATCTTGACCATTGTGATTATGCTATAATGAATATGGGAGTGTAAGTTCTTTTCTATATCCCAATTTCATTTTCTTTGGGTGCAGAACTAGAGTGGGATTGCTGGGTCATATGGGATCTTATTTTTTTGAGTTACCTATATCCTTTTTTTTTTCACTACAGTTCAACCAATATACACATCCCCTCAATAGTGTGTGTGTGTGTGTGTGTGTGTGTGTGTGTGTGTGTGTATTGCTGGATCATATGTCAAATCCATTTTTAATCTTTTGATGAAATTCCATGCTGTTTTCCATAGGGGTTGAACCATTTTACATTTCCACCAACAATGTAATAAGATTCCTTTTAAAATCATGTAAAACCTGAAAAAAATCATGGTTTGTGGGTTCTTACCCATACACCACTCAGGCTCAGGGTGCAACAACAACAAGGTTTAAAACGAAAGGGTAATTTGGGAAAAGGAAAGAATATCTAAGGCCACATATGGTCAGCTATCCTACCCCAAGCTAGTGTCCAAAGTATCCAGTAGTCCAAAACCAAAGGCTGCTCATACAAAATGATATTTTCCCTTCCACAAGAGCCTGGAGCTAGTGGATATAGCATAAGTGGTGGACAAGGACCCAACTCACAATGGCCCCTGGAGATAGACACAGGTGGCATTGTTGAGGCAACATCACTGCAGTTCAGCAGAAATCTGAAGGCTGGGTTGGACAGTGCCAGATGCAATAGTACCGTGAGTTGGTGCTGGATAGGATGGAAGCAAGGGTGATGGTCAGGCAGTGGACTTGAGGATCAAAAGTGGTGGACAGGTCAGCCATGTCAGTCAACACCAGTCAGCAGATGGGCAAAGATCAGACACCAGTGTTACTGTTCTTAGAGATGCTAGTCACATGCCAACAGCAGACAGCTCTTTCAGAAGTAGTGCCATGGGACCATACACCAGTGCCAGTCCTTTTAGAGACACTGAGTAAAGGCCAACAGTGCTAGTAAGCAGGTAATGTCAGAGGCAGAGACAGAGTCAGAAGCAGTGTTCTGGCAGCAATTTGAAGTGGAAATCATATGCAAAGGTCCTAAAGGTCTCTAGGAGGGACAGTCTCTCAGATGAGCTATCCATCTCATGCTAGGGACGGAGAAGAGCAATGGAGAACATTTGAGTGTACCCCCGAACCAGGAGCCATGGTTGCTACTCTTAAACTTTTTCTACACATCCTCACCAACATTTTTTTGTTTCTGGCCTTTTTGATATATGGACCATTCTTGCAGGAGGGAGGTAATATGTCATTATGGTTTTGAGTTGCATTTCCTTAGCAATAGCTATGAACATTTTTTCATATTCCTGTTTGCCATCTGTGTATCTTCTTTCGAGAAGTAGCTATTTAGCTCCTCAGCCTATTTTTTGGTTGGATTATTTGTTGTCTTCTTGTTGAATTGTATTAGTTCTTTGTAGATCTTTGATATCAGCTCCATATCAGATGTACTGTGTGCAAATATTTTTCCCACTCAGTAGGGTGACTTTTCATTTCAATTGTGGATTTTTTTTTCTGCTCAGAAGCTTTTCAGTTTGATGTAGTCCCAATTGTTTATTGTTTATCTTTAGTTTTTATTGCTGTTGGAGATGAATTCTCAAAGATATAACTGAAACTTATGTCACAGTGTGGTTTGCCTGTTTTCTATGCATTTTATTGTTTCAGCCTTAAACACAAGATTTTTACTCATTTTTGAGCTGACTTTTGTGAATGGTATGATATAGTGGTCCAGTTTCATTCTTTTGCATATGGTACCCAGTTTTTCCAACACAATTTATTGAACAGACTTTCCTTGCTCTAGTGTATACTCAACTCTTTTGTCAAAAATTGACTATCCATGTAGTTATGGGTTTACTTCTGGGGTCTCAATTATGTTCCATTGATCTGGGTGTCTGTTTTTGTTCCAATACCATTTTGTGGTAATTATTATGACTTTGTAGTATAATTTAAAGTTTAACAGTGTTATGGCTGCCATTCTTCCTATTTTTTTAATCAGTATTCTTTGGCTATTCAATGACATTTTTTGCTTCCATATGAAATTCATTAATGTTTGTTTTATATGTTTGAAGAATGGCATTGAAATTTTTATGGGGATTGCACTGAATCTGTATATGTCTTGAGTAGGTTAGCAATTTTGATGATGTTCATTCTTCCAATTCATGATTTGAGTGTAATTTCCATTTCTTTGTGCATTTTTATGTTACTTTTAACAATGTCTTACAATTTTCTCTGTATAGGTCTTTCACATCCTTTCTTAGATTTATTCCTAAATTTTAGTTTTAAATTGGAAATGGAATAGATTTATTCATCCTCTTCTCTTCTAATTCATTGTTTTCACATAGGAAGGCCATTGCTTTAATGTGTATTGATTTTATAACCTTCACTTTGCTGAACTGATTTATTGCTTCAGTAGTTTATCATTGGAGGCCTTATGGTTCTCATTGTATATTATAATGTCATCTGCAAGTAATGATAGCTTTAATTATTCTTTCTTAATTTGGATTTCTTTAATATCCTTCTCTTACCTATTTGCTGTAACTAGTAACTTCGACCTATGTTGAAAAGTAGTGGTGAGAGTGGACATGCTTGTCAAGTTTTCACTACTGAAAGTGATGTTAGTGTGGATTATGACATGATATGGCTGTTACTATGTTAATATATGTACTATTTATTCCCAGTTTTTCATGTGTTTTCATAATGAGTAGATGTTGAATCTTATTGAATGCTTTCTTGGGGTCTTGGTATAATCACATTTTTTAATCTTTCTTTCTGTTATGTGGTGGATTTCATTGATTGATTTTAGGAAGTTGAGCCATCCTTGTATCCCTGATATAAATCTCACTTGGTCATGTTTTATAATTCTTTTAATACACTGTTGGTTTCAGTTTGCTAAGATTTTATTGAGGATTTTTGTATCTATGTTCATAAGGGAAATTGCCCTGTAAGGGTGTGTGTGTGTGTGTGTGTGTGCGCGCGCGCGCTCATGTGTGTGTCTTATCTTTGGTATTAGTGTAAATTTTGCCCATAAGATGTATTCAAAATTATTCTTTCTTTCTCAATTTTTGGGAAGAGTTTGACCAGGGTAGGTTATTATTATTTTCTTTGAAGGATTGGTAGAACTCATTTGTGAAAGGACCTAGTATTGTCTTTTGGGAGGGGTTTGACCACTGTTTCAGTTTCCTTGCACTTCCTTGCTTGTGCTTATGTTGTTCAGGTTTTCTATTTCTTCCCTCTCCAATTTCCATTGGTTGCATGCTTCTAGAAAATTGACCATCTCTTATATGTGATTGTACTTATTTGCATGTGAATGCACATAATATTACTTCATTATTTTTGAATTTCTGCAATGTATGATACAATTTCTCATCCTTTGTTTCCAATCTTATTTATTTGAGTTGTATAGCTCATTTTTCTCAGTAAGCCTAGTTTATTTTGTTTATTGTTTTAAAGAATGACTTTTTGTGGTTTTGGACTGTCTTTATGATTTTTATTTCATTTATTTCCCCTTTGATTTTTATAATTTTCTTTCTTTTACTGTTTTTTTTTAAATTATTCTTCTGTTACTAGTTCCTCAAGATGATATAGTTTTGTCATTTGAGTTATTTGTTGCTTGTAGATGTGGACTTATATTCCTATACATTTCCCTCTTTTCACTACTTTTGTGTGTCCCATATGTTCTGATTTTGTCCTCATCATCATTTGTCTCTTGGTATTTTTTTATAAAGATTTATTTATTTATGCATACAAGCTGGGATGTAGGCCAAGGTGTGGGTGGTGAGATGATTCACCAGAGACAGAATGGGGAGCAGAAGAGGCAGATTGACTGAAATACACTGCTGAGGGGAGTAGCGAGTGAGGCAGGAGGTGATCTCCCTGGCTGGGTATCGAACTCGTTCTGCAGTGGCTGTGGGCAGCTTCATTGTGCTGCACTTAACCCGTTGCGCCACCAGGGAGGCCTGTCTCTTGGTATTTTTGATTTCCTCATTAGTCCTTTGAATAGTGAGTTGTTCTGTGGCCAGGTATTAGAGTTTTCCCCTGTTTTCCTTTTGTAGTTGATATCTAGTTTGCAATCCAGTATGTGGTCAAACCTGAGAAAGATTTTTATTCAGCTTTTTTGTGGTACATTGCCCTATAATTATTTATTAGAATCATGTGGTCCAGTTCTTTTTTTAAGGAGATTGTGTCCATATTTTTCTTTTAGTTGAGCTGCCCATTGGTGAGAGTAGGGTCTTGAAGTCACCACTTCACCAATGTATATTCTTCAATCTCTTTTTTCGAGTTGGTAGTAATTGCTTAGTGTATTTTTGGTGCTTCTTTGTTTGGTGAGTATATATTGATGAATGCCATGTCTTCCTGATATATTGTTCCCTTAATCATTATATAATGCCCCCCCCCCTATCTCTTGTTAGCTTTTTAACTGGAAGTTTCTTTTGTCTGATCCAAGAATAACTCCCCTTGCCTTCCTTTGTGTCCCATTCATTTGTAAGGTTATTTTTCACCTTTTTACTTTCAGTCTATATTTATACTTGGAATGTAGGTGCATTTCCTGGAGACAGCAGATGGTTTAATTCTGTTTCCTATTCCAACTAGATACTTTGTGACTTTTACTCTGTGAGTTCTTTCAACCTATTTTCAGAGTTATTATTGATATATGGAAGTCTGTTACTACCACATTGTCTTGAACTCTTTGAAGATTCACTACTATTGCCTGTTGTAGGTTTTATTTTATTTAGGTCGGTTGGTGTTATTTTATCTTTCCTGTATTTTTATGTTTAGTTCCTTTTCCAAATTCAGGAAGTTTTATTTTATTACTTTATTTTTTCACTTCCATTCTTTTTCTCTCTTCCTCTTCTGGAATATCTATGATTCTTATATTCCCTTTCCCCATGGAGTCAGATAATTCACAAAATCTTTCTTCAATTTTTTACATTGTTTTTCTCTTTTATATATAGGTTCTTTATTCATTTGCATCTTCAAGGTTAACGATTTGATCTTCCATTTGATCTATTCTACTTCCATAGTTTTCTCCAGAACTTTTCATCTCTTCTATGGCTCTTATACATCTTGCAACTCCATTATTTTTTTTAAAGATTTATTCATTTATGCATACAAGCTGGGGTATAGGCCAGAGGCATGGGGCGGCGAGAAGGTTCACCAGAGACAGGATGGGGAGCAGAACAGGCAGACTGACAGAAATACACTGCTGAGGGGAGCAGTGGGTGAGGCAGGAGAGGTCTGCCACACCATGTGGGAAATCTCCCCCGCTGGGGGTCGAACTCGCATCACCACTGCCAACAGCTCCACAGCGTAGTGCTTAACCGCTGGCCACCAAGGAGGCATGCAACTCCATTATTTTCGTATTTAAAGTTTCAGTTTCAATCTGCTCCTTGTTGGTTATATTTCTCATAATGTTAATTTACTTTTCTGAGTTTTCTAGTATATCTCTGACTTATTTCTTTTTCACTACTTTCCGTTTTTTTTAAATCTATTTACCGTGGCAATTTTGAATTCTGTATCTGATAAGAAGAATAGTTTTTCAATGTTTTGTGGTTGGCTTCTGGAAGTGTTTTCTCTATATGTGGTATATTATTTTCCTGAAGAATTATGTGCCTGTTTATGTTGTTTATTTAACACAATATTTATTTTTAAGTTCACTATTGAGGCTTCTCCTGGGTGAGGGTCCTCTGTCAATACAGGTTTGTGTATTCACTGAATAATGGGCATGTGGCTGCGACCTCATGGTTTCTAAGGTCCAACACCAAGGTTGTACTTCTCCAAGCATTGAGTGTGGAGGTTGTTGTCTTTTGGGGTCCAGAGTGGTGCTGGGCCTGTATCTGAAGTTGTACCTGGCATTTACCAGGCATGTATACAAGGAGTCTGGGACCTTATTGGGACTGGGTTAGCACTGATCCACCCAAGAAGCTACCTGAGGTTCAGTAAAAGTTGGGGATAATGCCTTGTGATGTTTAAGATAATGTTAGGATGGAAGTTGTTCCCAGTGCTCACTGAGCAAGTGGGGGCCAGCAGCTGATTTCACTTTTTTAAAATGCTTGATTAATATTTCATTTCTGTATATACCATATCTTAATCCACTTATCCACCATTAGGCAGAAGTAATTTCCATAGCTTGGCTATCACAGTGATGCAATGAACATTGAAGTGCATATTATGTCCCTTTGAATTAGTATTTCTATATTGTTTGGGTATACATCAAGGAGTGGAATTGTTGGATCACATGGTATGTCTGATTTTAATATTTTGAGAATCTTCCATAATGTTTTCCATAGGTACTAGGCTAGCTTATATTCCTACCAACAGGGTATGAGGGCTATTTTTACCCACCTCATTGCTAGCACTTATTGTTTCTGAACTTTTGGATATGGGCCAGTCTGAGAGATGTAAGGAAGTATTTCTTTCTTTTTTTTTTTTTTAAACAGTTTTAAAGTCTTTTTTTAAGATTTATTTATTTATACATACAAGCTGGGGTACAGGCCAGAGGCATGGGGCAGCGAGAGGGTCCACCAGAGAGAGCGGGGAGTAGAACAGGCAGATCGGAAATACACTGCTGAGGGGAGCAGCGGGCGAGGCAGGAGAGGTCCGCTGCACCATGTGGGACTCTCCCTGGCTGAGCGTCGAACCCACATCATGTGCTGCTGTCAGCTCCCACAGTGCAGCGCTCAACTGCTGCGCCACCAGGGAGGCCCTAAGGAAGTATGTCATTGTTATTTTTATTTTAATTTTTCTGATGATTTAGGGATACTGAGCATTTTTCCATGTGCTTGTTGGCCAACTGTATGTCTTTGGAAATTTATCTTTTTAATTCTTCTGTCTATTGGGTTGATTGTGTTTTTTCTTTCTTTCTTCTTTTTTTTTTGTTGAGTTGTATATGTTCTTTGTGGATCTTTCATATTATTCCCTTGTCAGATATGTGATGTTGCACATATTTTCTGCCATAAAGTATAGTGTCTTTTCATTTTAATGATGGTTTATTTCATTTCGTTGATTTTTTTTATCTCCATTTGTTTATTAGCTTTTGTTTCCCCTGTGACTTGTTATCAAGTCAGTCCTCAAAGACATCCCAAAAGACAATGTCATGAAGAGTTTTGCCTATATTTTTTAGGTATTTTTTTGGCTTCTGATCTTACATCCATGTCTTTAATCGATTTTGAGTTAATCATTACATAAAAAATATTCAGAAATCTAGGAATAAACTTGACAAAGGAAGTGAAGGGCCACACAATGAAAACTATAAGATACTACAAGAAAAAGAAGAATTGAAGAAATACGATGATATCCTGTTCATGACTGGGAAATTTAACATTACTAAAATGCCCCCCTAACAAAAACAATATGTAGATTCAATACAATCCTTATCAGAGTTTCAATATCACTCTTCAGAGAGATATAACAAACATTACCACATTTATATGAGATCCCAAATGGCCCAGAATCGCCAAAGCAATCCTTAGAAAGAAAAATGAGTTATCACACTCTGAGACTTCAAACTATTCTACAAATCTATTGTAATAAAAACAGTATAATATTTGAATAAAAATAGACACATAGACCAATATAATACATTAAGAACCCAGAAATCAGAAATAAACTCACAATTACATGGAAATTTAATCTATGAAAAATATACCAAAACTATACTGTGGAGAAATAAATGTATGTTTCAAAAAATGGAATTTTGATAGGGATTGCATTGAATCTATATCTGGCATTGGAGAAAATATATATTCTTGATGAATATTTAGCTATATTTGATGGTGGAATTGGTCACTGTTTTATTTCTATTTTCTTAAAATTTAGCACAGTGTCCGGCCCATAGTAAGTGTTCAGCATATATTAGTTCTTTTCCTCTCTTGGGTCTAACCTTTTCTTCTATTGATTTCTTTCTTATTGTTGAATAATTTATCTTTTTCCACCAGAGGAATCCTAAATATTTAGCTTTCCTTTTGCTCCAGAAGTTATAGATTTCAATTTTAACAAGATGTTTTCTGTCTCCAGACTGGGAATTTATTTCACTGACCTACTCTATATGCTTATGGGTTACTTTACTAAAGCTTATCTGGAATTTATACAGAGCTAATGGGTGATGTTCTATCTCTTTCTTGAACTTGACTTTTATCACGATTTATTACATTTCTGTTAGATGTAGTCAATACAAATGGCATTAGAGAAACCCACTCGAGCCTCTACAATATGCCTTGGGTTGGTATGTATAATGTAAGACATAACTAATCCTGATTATTGCATATTTTCACAACTCTTCAGGTTACAGATGGGGAGACCAACGTCTATAGTTATTAATGGGGACTGCTCTTAGTTCACACTGGCATGCTGTTACAGAGCTGAAATTAGTGCCTCTATGTCCTGAAAATTCTAGTGATATCTTCTTATATGTTACTTTCATTGATGCTATTTGTTTTCCACATGTCTCAAAAAGTAGCTTATTGAATGATGTGGTTGCAAAGCTATAGCACTATGTTCTCAGACCTGTCACTTAATCTTTTTCAATTATATACCATTATCATCTCTCTGGACTGTGAGTTTTTTTTTTTTTAGATTTATTTATACATAGAAGCTGGGGTACAGGCCAGAGGCGTGGGGCGGTGAGAGGGTTAACCAGAGACAGAGTGGGGAGCAGAACAGGCAGATCAGAAATACACTGCTGAGGGGAGCAGCGGGCGAGGCAGGAGAGGTCTGCCGCACCATGTGGGAATCTCCCCGGCTGGGCGTCGAACTCCCATCGCGCGGTGCTGACAGCTCCACAGCGCTGCGCTCAACTGCTGCGCCTCCAGGGAGGCCCTTGACTCTGAGATTTTTAAGGGCAGGTGTCATATATGATTTATTTTTGTATTTCCAGTAGGTCTTAAACTTTTTGTTGAATAATGCCTATTCGAAAAACCTCATTTTACAGATGTATTTTCAAAAAAAATAATTTCGGAATTCATTTGGGAAGTCTTTAACACCAGTACCAAAATCATGGTCTTTCTAAGTTCGATGTTTTCTTGAAGGCTCTTTATTTCAATTGTTTATTAATCCTGGAAAGAGTTTAAGTAGCGAAAAGTATGCTAATGAAGCACCTTATCTGAGGTTAGATGCCTCACAATTTCAAAGGGCCTGGAACTGGGATTTGGCTGCTGTTCTCCAGAGTAGCCTGGTCCAAGAACATTCCTGTTAATCTTTGAAGAGTAGCAATTGACAAATGTACTGATTTTCTCAGAAAAGGATAAAAGTGTAAAGGTCAGATTCTGAAAACCTGGAACTAGGAAATATGATGCAAATAAAAATTCTAGAATACATTGTTAAGTAGTTTATAGAAAATTAGGAAAGAAAGAAGAGTACCAGATGCCCTCAAGGGGTCCCTAAGATTAACTCATTCAAAACAATTTTAATTTTATATTGTGATGTAGTTTCTAGATTCATAAATCAGATGAGTTTTATTTCTTTTAAGAAATTACTTTTAGGGCCTCCCTGGTGGCACAGCGGTTAAGTGCTGCGCTGTGGAGCCGTCGGCAGCAACAACGTGAGTTTGACGCCCGGCCAGGGAGATTCCCACATGGCGCAGCAGACCTCTCCTGCCTCACCCGCTGCTCCCCTCAGAAGTGTATTTCCATTGATCTGCCTGTTCTGCTCCCCACTCTGTCTCTGGTGAACCCTCTCGCTGCCCCTTCCTCTGGCCTGTACCCCAGCTTGTATGCATAAATAAATAAATCTTTAAAAAAATAAATTACTTTTATTTCTCATAATATCATTATTTTATTAAGATAACATTGTTTTACAACACTGTGTATGATTCAGAGATATAGGTTGACACCTCTTCATATATATGCTACCACACCAATCAGAAATTACTTTTTCACACAAATTTATTGTGTTTTGTTGATTATTTGTAATTATATCCTTTCTCTTTCTTCAACTTCAACCAATGGGTCTCCTTAAATCCCTCTTATAGAGATAGAGTTGGATCTTTTATTATCTATTAAGCCACCTTTTGACTGGAGAATTTACGTTTTTTTGAAAAATTTATGTTTTAATATATGCAAACAAATACCTATATCTAAATTACAGTGATGGGTAAAAAAGGTTGAATCAAATTTTCCTATTGACTGGAGAATTTAATCTATTTATTTTTAAAGGTGGCATGTAGATAGATTGTAATTTTAAAACAAATGTCAAAAGATATAACAATTATATCAACCACAGTCACAAAATTTCTTAATGTATCATAATGCAAAAATATGCAAATTGTGAATTTAACACAAAGTGTGGGGAGGGAGAAGTAGAAGTCCATGTATTTTGTATGTGATTGAAAATAAGTTGGTCTCACTTTAAAGTACTGTTCTAACTAAAATATTTTGTGAGGCTCATAGTGACCACACACATACAAAGTGACACACGGAAGATACACAAGAAAATAAAGGCTCTAACTACAAATAATCAACAAAACATAAAAAATCGAAAAGTAGAAAAGAAGAGTAAAAAAAATAGACAGAAAAATGAACAAATGGCAATAGTAAGTATTTTCATTTCAATAACTTTAATTGTAAAATGTTAAACTCTCCAAACAAGAGATAGAGTGACTGAATATATAATAAGGCAATACCCAACTATATGTAAAAAGATGGAAATATATAAAAATTGTAAATAAAGGCAGGAATGACATCAGACAAAATAAAATTTAAGTCAAAAATTGTCAAAAGGAACAAAGAAAAATATCATATAATGAAAAAATGATCAACTAGTCCAGAAGACATAACAATTATAACTACATGAGCTGTCAATAACAGAGCACCTAAAAATGTAAAGCAATCGTTAACCAAATTACTACTTTAGTCAATGGAAACATTATCCATACAGAAAATCATTCAGGAAACAGAGGACTTGAGCAACTCTGCAGACCAAATGGATCTAACAGACCATTCTACCAACAGTAACAGAAAAGAGATTCTTTTAAATTCATGAAAATTTCTCCAAGATAGATTACATGTTTTATCACAAAACATGTCTTTAAAAATTTGGAAGATGAAATCACAACTGGTATCATTTTTGACCATAGTGGTATGAATATAGAAATCAATAAGTGAAATTGGAAAATTCAGAAATGTGAAAATTTAACAAAACATACTCAAACACTCATTGTGTCAAGGTAGATATCAAAAGGTAATTCTGAATGTATCTGAGACAGAAGAAATGAAAACACCGCACACTGGGCATAAGAGTTAAGTCTCTGCACTATCATGCTATCACTGCTGTGGCCTGAGTTTGATCCCCGGCCAGGGAACTAACCCACACATGGTGCAGCAGATCTCTCCTGTCTTGCCTGCTGCCCTCCTCAGCAGTGAATTTCAGTAAATCTGCCTGTTCTGATTCCCACTCTACCTCTGATGAATCGTCTCACCTCTGGCTTATACCCTATTTCTTCTATACATAAATAAATAAAAATAAATCTTAAAAAAAATCACTGCACACACCAAAACTTATGGAATTAAGCAAAAGTAGTACTTAGAAGGAATTTTACAGTGATAAGTGTCTACATTTAGAAAAGAAAAATCTCAAATTAGCAACTTAACTTCATACCTCAAGGAGTTAGAAAAAGAATTAGGTCAGTACAAAATTAGAGGAAAATGGAAAAGTCTAATGATTATAATAGAAATTAAAAAGAGAATAGGGCCTTCTTCGTAGCACAACAGGTTAAACACAGCACTATGAAGCTGTCCAGAGCCACTATAGCATGAGTTCGATACCGGGCAAGGGAGATTCCCACATAGCGCAGCAGACCTCTCCTGTTTCACCCAATGCTCCCCTCAGCAGTGTACTTCAGTCGATCTCCCTGTCCTGCTCCCCACTCTGTCTCTGGTGAATCCTCTCACTGCCCCACACCTCTGGCCTGTACCCCAGCTTGTTTGCATAAAAATAAATAAATTTTAAAAAAAATTTTATGTGGGAATCTTTTTTAAAAAGATTTATTTATTTATGCATAAAAGCTGGGGTACAGGCCAGAGGTGTGGGGCAGTGAAAGGGTTCACCAGAGACAGAGTGGGGAGCAGAACAGGCAGATCAACACAAATACACTGCTGAGGGGAGCAGCAGGTGATGCAGGAGAGGTCTGTCACGCCATGTGGGAATCTTCCCGGCCGGGCATCAAACTTGTGTCGCTGCTGCTGACAGCTCCACAGCGCAGAGCTCAACCGCTGCGCCACCAGGGAGGCCCTACATAAATCTTTAAAAAATAAAAAGACAATAGAAAAAAAATCAATGAAAACAAAAATTCATGTAAAAGAGGATAAGCAAAATTGGTAAAACTTTAAACTAAGAAAAACAGCAAAAACTCATATCGATAAAATAAGAACTATCGGAAGAGACACTACAACTTGTGCTACAGATTTAAAAAGGATCATAAGAGAATACTATGAATAATTGTATAAAAAACTGGACAACAATGGATAAATCACTAAATATCAACCACCTAACAAGATTGGATAATAAAGACAGAAAATATGAAAAGATCATTAAATAGTAAGGTGATTGAAACAATAATAAAAAACCAGCAATTAAATATCCAGGACCACGATTTTATCAATAGATGCAGAAAATATTTCACAAAACTAAAAACCTTTTCATCACAAAACCACTAAGCAAACTATTTATCGAAGGAATGCACTTCAAACTAATAAATACCATATATGGTATGCCCAAAATTATAGGCAAAAAAAAAGTAAACAAGTGAAAATTATATCAAACTAAAAATCTTTTGCACAGCAAATGAAATAATCAACAAAATGAAAAGCTAATCTAAATAATAGGAGAAAATATTTGCAAACCATATATAAGTTAAGGGGTTGATATTCAAAATGTATAAGGAATTCCTACAACTCAATAACAAAAACAAAAAAGGAACAACAAAAACAAAAAAAATACCACCAAAAATCTGATTAAAAATGGGCAAAAAACTTGGTCAAACATTTTTCCAAAGAAGATATACAAACTGTTTAGATATATGCAAAGAGGTCCATATCATCAGGGAAATGCAAATCAAAATTACAATGCTATGCCATCTCACTTGTTAGGAAGATTATTATATAAAAAAAATGAAAGAATGCCATCTTGATTTTTACCCATATGCCTTACAAAATCTTAGGGAAGATTTTGAATGTGTAAGATGTTGAAATATGGATAAGGTGAGGAAATGCTTGTTGAATTTACAAAGCAGATCTGTGCTATCTGAACAGTGTAATGAGTACTAGCTGTATTTCAATTTTGAAGGTCTATGCTAAATCATGTACTGTTTAATATTTTTAAATCAAAGATTGGTAAAGACAAAGAGTGAAAGTATGTAATTTTATGGATGACCCAGTGTTAATGGGATATAATATATGTTATTTAAACTCTTATGTTCATTGCAACATTATTTACAATGAGCAATAAAAAAAAAACTTAAGTGCCCCAATAACAGTTGAGTGTTTAAAGATGATGTGACAAATAGATATATACAATGGAACACTACTCAGCTATTAATAAAATGTAAGATGAAATATTGCCATTTGCAATAACATGGATGGAACTGGAGGAAATTATGCTAAGTGAAGTAAGTCATAAGGTTTCAAAAGGGACCTCAGGAATTTGATTGTAGAATTGAAGCTACATGCATAAAGATCCTTCAATTATTTCTACACCTGCAAAATGATCTCATGAATATCTATCTTTTCAATGATTTCTTTAACCTTTCCTTTGCTGACGAACTTTCAGAGCTCATTCTATTGTACTGATCTGATCGTTGGGCTTTCTTCCTTTGAAATCCACTCAGTCCTTAACCACCATTAAATATTTTCTGCATTGCTAGGACATGGGGATCTAGTGGGCAGCTGTGTATAGATATGTGCCTAGAAGGATAATAAAGTTCACCATCACTTCAGATGTTAAAAAATTTGAATCACTGAACAATGATAAGAGTAAACCATGTATAACTCACCAGGATTATCTCTAGCATAGTTCTTCTAATCTTTAGACTCTGCACGTTTTAAAGTTTCTTTTTCCTTGCCCACCTACATTACTAAATTATGATATTTGACAGTAAAAACCTAGTATTATTCGGTTGTATCCCCAATGCCCAGAATGGCGTTTGGCATTGAGTCAAAGTTCCACACATGTCGATTAATGTTCCAAGTAATATTAAGATTTTGGTTATTTTGTCTGCTTATATCCCAGAAGGAATTCAGCTCTACCTACACATTAGAATCCCCTATACTGTTAATACCATGACCCCTTGTCAAATGTATGATGTGAAAATATTTTCCCTTATTCAGTAGGGAATCTTTTGTTTTAATGATAGTTTATTTTAATGTGCAGATGCTCTTTAGCTTGATGTAGTACCATTTATTTTTGCTTGTGTTTCCTTTGCCATATGTTTCAAGTTCAAAAAGGCATATGTGAAGTCAATGTTGCACAGTGTTTTACAAATGTTTGGTTTTTACGTATTTTATGGTTTCTGGTCTTACATCAAAATCATTAATCCACTTTGAGTTAATTTTAGTGTATGGTTTGAAAAAGTGGTCTAGTTTCATTCTTTTGCATGTAACTGTCCAATTTTTCTCAGCACCAGTTTTTACAATCTTTCCTTTCTTTAATCATGTTCTTGGTAATTTGCTGTATATTAACAGTCTATATAAGCATATTTAGGTGTTTGCAGTTCTATTCCTTCTCTTCCATAATCTTTATATATATGTGTATATATATATATGGTATATATACATAGATGATATATATATACATAGATGATATATATATATATATTTTTTTTTTACATCATTCATCCTTTTTGTACAATACATGCTTTCTCCCTTTAGGTGTAACCCCATAAAATTTCCATCACCGATTCACCAGTGCATCATCACCACAGTCCCTTATGGTCCTCCCTCCACTGTTTAGATCCCTCCCCTTCCCCCTCCCCTGCAGAGTGTCTCTGATTAATAGTTGCCTGTTAATTTATTTTAATTGGTTGTAATTATTTTTTTCCCGATCCTTTATTTGGTTCCCCTACATTCCTCCCATAAGTAAAACCATCCGATACTTTTCTTTTTCTTTCTGACTTATTTCACTGAGCATAATCCCTTCCAGCTCCATCCATGTTGCTGCAAATGGCATGAGTTTATCTTTTTTGATTGCTGAATAGTATTCCATTGGGTATATATACTACATCTTGATCCAGTCATCTATTTTTGAACATTTGGGTTGTTTCCATATCTTATCTATTGTAGATAGTGCTGCAATAAACATAGGGCTAAAGGTATCCTTTTGATTAATGTTTTAGTGTCCTTTGGATAGAATCCTAATAGTGGAATTGCTGGGTCATATGGTAGCTCCACTGTTAAAAGTTTGAGGAACCGTCATACAGCTTTCCATAGTGGTTGGACCAGTTTGCAGTCTTACCAGTAGTGGAAGAGATTTCGTTTTTCTCCATATCCTTGCCAACATATGTTGTTTACTGATTTTTTTTAATATGTGCCATTCTTGCTGGTGTAAGGTAATATCTTATTGTGGTATTGATTTTCATTTCCCTGATTACAGTGATATTGAACATTTTTTCATATACCTGTTGATCATTTGCATTCCCTTTTTGGAGAAGTGTTTTTTTGCTCTTCAGTCCATTTTTTTGACTGGATTGTTTACTTTGTTTATGTTGACTCTTGTGAGTTCTTTGTAGATCTTTGTGACCAGTCACTTATCGGTTATACTATGTGAAAAATTTTTCTCTCAATCAGCAGGGTGTCTCTTTGTTTTGGTTAATGTCTCTTTTGCTGTGCAGAAGCTTTTTAATTTGATGTAGTCCCAGATGTTTATCTTTTCCTTCACTTTCTTTGTGTAGGGGATGTGTCTTTAGAAATATTACTGAGATGTATGTCATGTAGTCTTTTGCCTATATCTTCTTCTATATATTTTATTGTTTCAGTACTTCTGCCATGTCTTTCATCATTTTGAATTTGGTTTTGTGCATGTCGTGAGGAAGTAGTCTAGTTTCAATTTTTTTTTGCATGTAGCAGTCCAGTTTTCTTAGCACCATTTATTGAACAATCTGCCTTTGTTCCATTGCATATTCTTTGCACCTTTGTCAAAGATTAGTTTTCCGTATATATCTTGAATTTATTTCTGTGTTTTCTATTTGATTCCATTGATCTATGTGTCTGTTTTTGTTCCAGTACCATGCAGTTTTAATTATTATGGCTTTGTAGTATAGTTTGAAGTCTGGGAGTGATATCTCCATTCTCCTTTTTAGTCAGAAGAGTTGTGGCTAATCGAGGTTTTTTTGTGATTCCATATGAATTTCATCAATATTTGTTCTATCTCTTTGAAGAATGTCATTGAAATTTTTATTGGAATAACATTGAATCTAAATTGCTTTTGGTAGGAGGGCCATTTTGATAATGTTAGTTCTCCCAATCCATGAGTAGGGAATATCTTTTCATTGTGTCTTCTTCTATTTATTTTAACAATATTTAATAATTTTCTTTGTATAAGTCCTTCACCTCTTTTGTTAAGTTTATTCCCAGGTATTTGATATTTTTGTTTGAATTATAAAAGGGATAGTTTTCTTTATTTCTTCTTCTTCTTCAAATTGATTGTTTGCATATAGGAAGGCTACTGATTTATGTGTGGTGATATTGCATCCTGCTAATTTACTAAACTGATTATTTTTGTTAGTTTTTCTGTGGAGCTTTTAGGGTTCTCTATGTATTTATAATATCTTCAAATAGTGAGAGTTTTAATTCTTCTTTCCTTATGTGGATTACTTGGATGTCTTTCTCTTTTTTTTAAGATTTATTTATGCATACAAGCTGGGGTACAGGCCAGAGGTGTGGGGCAGCGAGAGGGTTCACCAGAGACAGAGTGGGGAGCAGAACAGGCAGATCAGAAATACACTGCTGTGGGGAGCAGCGGGCGAGGCAGGAGAGGCTGCCACACCATGTGGGATTCTCCCCAGCCGGGTGTTGAACTCGCATCATGCGCTGCCAACAGCTCCATAGTGCAGCGCTCAATCGCTGTGCCACCAGGGAGGTCCACATGTCTTTCTCTTGTCTTATTGCTCTGGCTAGGACTTCCAGTATTATATTGAAAAGTGGTGGTGATAGTGGACATTCTTGTCTTGATCCAGATGTCAAGGGAAAGACTTTCAGCTTTTCAATGTTGAGGATAATATTGGCTGTGGGTTTTTACTATATGGTCTTTATTATATTAAGATATGTTCCATCTATCCAAACAATCGAGGGCCTTCATCATAAATGGGTGTTGAACTCTGTCGAATGCTTTCTCAGCATTTGTGGATAAGATCATATGGTTTTTACTTTCTTTTTGTTGATGTGTTGGATTACATTAATTGATTTTTGATGTTGAACCATCCTTGTGCCCAGGAATAAATCCCACTTGGTCATGGTGAATCATTTTTTGATGCATTGTTGGATTCTGTTGGCTAGTATTTTATTGAGGATCTTTGCATCAGTGTTCTTTAGAGAGATTGGCCTGTAGTTTTCTTTTTGCATGTTGTCCTTGCTCTGTTTGGTATTAGTGTAATTTTGGCTTCATAAAACATATTTGGTAGTGTTCCTTCCTTCTCAATTTTTTGAAAGTGTTTGTGTAGGATAGGCACTAGTTCGATTTCTGAGTGTTTGGTAGAATTCATTTGTGAAGCCATTTCATTCTGATCTTTTGTTTTGGGGGAGGGTTTTGATTACTCTTTCAATTTCACTGCTTGTAATTGGTCTGTTTACGTGTTATATTTCTTCTTTATCTTTATCTGTTTGTATAGTACTAGGAATTTGTCCATCTCTTCAAGATTTCTTAACTTGTTTGCATATAACTGTTCATAGAAATCTCTGATTATTCTTTTGATTTCTGCTGTGTTTGTTGTACTTTCTCTTATTTCAATTATAATCCTATTTATTTGTGTTTTTTTCCTTTTTTTTTTCTTTGTAAGCCTGGCTGAAGGTTTAAAACACTGTTAAAAGAAATAGAAGAAGAAACAAATAAATGGAAAGACATTACCTGCTCATGGATTGGAAGACTTAGCATCACCAAATGGCCATCATACCAAAAATAATTTACAGATTCAATGGAATTCAATAAAAATCTTTAAAAAAAGATTTATTTATGCATACAAGCTGGGGTGTAGACCAGAGATGGGGGTGGTGGTGGGAGAATTCACCAGAGACAGAGTGGGGAGCAGAACAGGTGGATCTACTGAAGTACACTGCGGAGGGGAGCAGCAGGAGAGGCAAGAGAGGTCTGTGGCACCATGTGGGAAGCTCCCTGGCTCGTGATCAAACTCATGCTGCTGTGGCTCTGCGTAGCTTCATAGTGCTGTGACTTAAACCATTGTGCCACCAGGGAGGCCCAATTTCAATAAGAATTTTTTTTAAGTTTTTTTTGAAAGATTATTTATACAAGCTGGGGTACAGGCCAGAGGCGTGGGGTGGCGAGAGGGTTCACCAGAGACAGAGTGGGGAGCAGAACAGGCAGATCAGAAATACACTGCTGAGGGGAGCAACGGGCGAGGCAGGAGAGGTCTCCCGCACCATGTGGGGTTCACCCCGGCTGGGCATCAAACTTGCACTGTGCGCTGCCAACAGCTCCACAGCGCAGCGCTCAACCGCTGCGCCACCAGGGAGGCCCTCAATAAGAATCTTAATGGGATTTTTCAAAGAACTAGAACAGATATTGCTAAATTCATATGGACTGACCAAAAACCTCCAATAGCCAAAGCTTTCTTGACTAAAAGAAGAAATATTGGAGGTTTTACACTTATACTTCAAATTATAATACAAAGCTATAATAAAACAGCATGGTACTGGAACAAAAACAGACACACAGACCAATGGAATTGTATTGAAAATCCTGAAATAAAACCACACATACATGGTCAACTAATCTAAGACAAAGGAGGGAATAATGTGCACTGGAACAAGGATAGTCTCCTCAATAAATGATGCTGGAAAAACTGGACTGCTCCATGCAAAAGAATGAAACTAGTTTATTACCTCACACAAATACAAATCAAAATGGATAAAATACTTGAATGTAAGACCTGAAACTATAAAATGCACAGACAAAAACAGAGAAAACACTCCATGACATATATCTTGGAAACATTTTAGAGCATCATCACCAGAAACAAAGGAAATGAAGGAACATATGAACATGTGGGACCACATCAAACTAAAAAGCTTCTGTGCAGCAAAACAGACAGTAACCAAAATGAAGCGTCAAACAAGAGTGGGAGAAAACATTTGCATTCCACACAACTGATATCAAATATCTAAAAAAAGGTTACACAATTCAACAAAACAAGGCAAATAATGCAATCAAAAGATGGGTAGAAGAACTAAAAATCCACTTCTCCAAAGAGAAAACGCAAATGGCTGACAGGTATATGAAAAAATACTCAACATCGCTTAAAATCAGGGAACTGCAAATCAAAACCACAATGGGATATCAAGCTCACACAGGTGAAAATTACCCATGTTAAAACAAAACAAAACTGCACCAACAAATGCTGGTGAAGTGTGGAGAAAAAGGAACACTCTTATACTGCTGGTGGGAATCCAAACTCCTCTAACCACCAGTTGGGAGTCCAAACTTCTCCAACCACCAGTTTGCATTCCCACCAACAGTGGAAAAGGAAACCTGCAATCCTATGTTCATTGCAGCACAATTTATAATAGTTAAGACATGGAAACAACCTAAATGTCCCAAAACAGATGAATGGATCAAGAAGATTTGCTGTATATATACACATGGAATACTATTCCATAATTAAAAAAAAAAACATGTCATTTGCAGCAACGTGAATGGAACTAGTCAGGATTATGCTCAGTGAAATTAGTCAGAAGGAAAAAGAAAAATAATTGGATGGTTTCACTTATAGGAGGATTACATGGAGTAAAGTGTCAAAGAAAAAGACAAAACTTGCAGGCAAGCTATAGATCTGAGGCATACACCGTGGGGTGGGGGGAGAAAGGGGTCAAAACATGGCAGGGAAGATCACAAAAACTATGGTGATGGTTCATGAGTGATGTGATAGTGGGAGATTTATGGGAACTACACCTGAGGGGAGAAATAAAATAATGTACAAAAATGAAAAACAATGTAAGAAAATAAAAAAAAAGTTTAATAAAAAAAACTTTAGGTACTGTTATGAAGGGATTTTATAGGTATACTTATGGTCCCAAATCAGTTTACATTAAAATATGCAGACTATCCATTTGAGGTTCACATAAATCTTTCAAAGTAGTGTCTACTACAACTGGTGGTAAAAGACAAAGTCAAATATTTAAAGCACAGAAGTATTTGATGTGCTCTTGCTAGCACAACATGGAAGTAGCTAAGAGTGCCCCCTAGCTGACTATCTATAAGTCATATAACTCCAAGGAACAGAATTCTTCCAAGAGTAATAATGAGGTTGGAAAGAGTCTTCCTCAGAGCCTCCAGATGAGAAGTTGGCCCAGCTTCCACCTTGATTTCAACCTTGTGGTACTCTGAGCAGAGAACTCAGCTGTACTTTGCCTTGACTTCTAACCTGAATAATTGTAAGCTAATAAAATGATGTGTACTTATTTACCTTTATTGATGTATCTTTGCATTGTAACAGTATATTTTTGAATTGTTCACCATTGAGAATCAACATATGTTTATAGTACATTAAGTATACCACTACAAATCCAAATTTATCCTTCAACATACCATTGTCCCTCCTTCCTTCCCTATTTAGGCATCCTCCTTCCCCATTTCCTTCTGGCAACTACTAATTGGTCTTAAATGTTAAAAGATCATTGCTGTTTTATTTAGTTCAGATGTTTGTTTGCTTCCTCTACATAACACATATGCGTGAAATTACATGGTTTTTGCCTTTCTCTGGCTTATTTCACAAAGAATAATTCCCTCTAGGTCTATCCGTTTGTTGTACATGGCAGGATTTAAATCTTTTTGAGATGCTTATAGTTGAATAGTATGACGTCATTTGTATATAACATTCTTTATGCATTCATCAATTTATGGACACGTAGATTGATTTCAGTTATCAGCTACTGTAAAGAGTGCTGCAATAAACATGAAGTCACATATACATCTTTGATTTAGTGGTTTTGTATTATTTTGGTAAATACTCAAAGGTGAGGTAACTGGATTGTATGGAATTTGTACTTTTAACTATTTGAGGAGTCTCTGCACAGCTTTCCATAATGGCTACACCAATTTATACTACCACCAATAGTGTATAAGGTTTGGTTTCTCTTCGTTTTATCTTGTTTCTTTTCTTTTGGATAATAACAATTCTCACACATGAAAGGCGATATCTCATTGTTGTTCTGATTTGCATTTCTAATCATAAATGAGGATGAACATCTTTTTATGTGCTATTGACTGACTGTATGTTTTCTTTGTAGGAGTATTTAGTAAAATTCCATGCCCATTTTTAATCGGGTTGTTGGTTTTTTAATATTGATTTTTAAGAGGTTTTTTCAAATATTTTGGATGTTAACCCCTTGTTAGATGTATGAAATGTTCTTCCATTCAGTAAGATGTGTTTGCATCTTGATGCAATTAATTTTACTATGCAGATGATTTTTCATTTGATACAGTCCCATTTTTTAAATTTTTAAATTTTATTTCCCTTGCAATTGGAGTGAAGTCACCAACACATCTCTAAGGTTGCTATTAAGGAGCATTTCACCCATATTTTCTTCCATGAAGTTTATGGTTTTATATCTTGCATCCAAGTATTTAATCCTAAATGGATGTGATTTTAAATATCTTAAGTTTGTGATAATATACTATGCAGCAATAAAAAAAACTATTAGAACATTCAGTAAATTTCTGTAAAAGAATGAATGGATTTAAGCTGAGAGTAAAGGAAGATCACTGAAGAGTTTAAGTAGAGGAGTGACAGGAAACAATTCATAGTCTAAAAAATTTGCTTTGTCTACTGTGTGGCCAGTGGATTATAGAAAAGTCCAGAGGTGGTAAACAAGTCTTTCCAGCAAGACTTTTGGAACAGAACTGCCACCCTAACTTTTCCATAGCTGTCCCTGGAAGTACAAATAGTCTTGGATTATGGCACTGAAATAGTCTCTGTAATCTAATTCTTTGCTTAAAAAATATAACAACAGTCATGGTCATTCAAAATATATTTGCTGAATAACTCTTATTTTCTAGGCACTGTATTAGACAACCAAGACAAACATCTCAGGCTTCATAAACTTTACATTCTACAAAGGGAGAGACTGACAATAAACCAGTAGTTATAGAATAAAACTTTAAGTAGCAACAGAAGAGCAGCCACAAATAGAAAATGTAGTACAAAGGCCTTAGGAATGTACAACCCAGATGAGATTAAAATATGGAGTTTAATTAAAAACTACTCTTTGTCATATAGCAAACTAGAAGGTGACTGGTACATGATAAAGCTGAAAATGTATTCAGGATTCAGTTTATATGGATTCTTGTTGGTCATGATAAAACAAATTGAGGCAAGTGGTGGTATTGCAAACAAAAATGTGTATGTGTGTAAGATCAAACAAAGATGTGCATGTGTGTTCTAGATATGGCAAAATGTCTGCATTTCTGGAGCAAAGGAGAAACAGTGAAAGCTGAGATAGCATATTTTCCATCTTTATGAAGAATACAACTACTCTGATAAGAAGGTATCTTACTTGCTTCGCATAATTGTTCTTCCAGGGAAGTTCAGTAGCACAAAAACATCCCGAAAAGGCCACAGTTTGGAAGAAGTGCATGAGAATATTGAATTTAATGTCCATCTGCAAACAGAGTTCATGTTGCTCAGGAAGTCAGAAGTCCTTGGATTGGAATATCATCTTCAAAGGTCACAACAGCATTTTGAGGAAGACCCTGAATATTTCTTGGTATAATAGGAGACTTACAGGGACCAGAATACCCATGAAGATCAAGATTATTAAGAATCTTGGGCGGGGTCTCCCTGGTGGCACAACGGGTTAGGTTGCAGCACTAAGAAGCTATCCAAAGCAACTGCAGCACAAGTTCGATACCTGGCCAGGGAGCTTCCTGCATGGTGCAGCAGACCTCTCCTATCTTGCCCGCTGCTCCCTTCAGCAGTGAATTTCAGTTTATCTGCCTGTTGTGCTACCCACTCTTTCTCTGGTGAATTCGCTCACCCCCCGTACCTCTGGCATACACCCCAGCTTGTATGCATAAATAAATAAATCTACTTAAAAAAAGAATCTTGGGTGACATCTGTAGGTTTGCCAGTGGAAAGTATTGTAATGGCAATTTTCTTAGAGGTCAAGTTGAGGGGCGTGAGACCCTCCCATTCTGCAATGAAATAGGATTTTTGTGTAAAGGTAACCTCCCAAACATGTCTTCCATGTGAAAATATGTTTTTCTTCTATAAAGATTGCAGTTTAGGGACCATGCATTCTACATCTCTGGGTCGTTCTCTTTACCCCAGTCTCTGTGCCAGGCCCAGTGCAGTTATGCCAGCTGCTTTTCCTCTATAACCAGAACAAACATACTCATCCCCTGAGATTTTCTTTGAAAGATAGAAACATTTCTGCATTCATTCTATATCAATTTATAAACCATAGGTTTGAGAAATACATTCCTCTCATAAAGACCCTTGGGGATATAGGAATCTCAGGTTCTTCGATATTTAATTCCAATTAAGAAAATGTCTCTGTGACCCAACATGTGATCAATCCTAAAGTATGATCCATGTGCACTTGAGAAAAATGTGTGCTCAGATTTTTTTTGGGTGCAGTGTCCTATAGATGTCTGTTAAACCCATGAGGTTAAGGTCCTTATTTGGAGTTTCAATGTCCTTTTTTTTTTTTTTGTCTTGCTGATCTGTCTATTGGTGAGAGTGGGGTGTTAAAATATCCTATTACATATGTATTTTCTCTAATGTCTGTTTTCAGGGCTGATAATAATTGTCTGATATTTTTTGGTGCTTCTTCATTTGGTGAGTTTATGTTGATGAGTGTCATGTCTTCCTGATGTATTGTTGCCTTAATCATAATGTAATAACCGTCTATGTCCTATTTACCTTTTTTTTAGTGTGAATTCTATTTTATCTGATATAAGTATAGCTGTTCCTGCTTCCTTTTTGGGTCCATTTTCTTGGAGGATTGATTTCCAATCTTTTACTTTCAATCTATATCTTTTGTAATTAAAGGTGTTTCCTGTAGAGAGCAGAAAGTCGGGTTCTGTATTTTAATCCAATATTCTACTCTATGTCTTTTTATTGGTGAGTTTAGTGCATTTACATTTAGAGTTAATATTGATATACTGGCATCCATTTTTGCCATTTTGTTTGCCTTTTTATGGTTCTATTCCTTACCTTAAACTGTTCTTCCTATTCATTCCTCAGTTGGTTTTGACTTAAGGATTTGTTATAGTATTTTTTGAAGTATGGGTTTAGTAGTAATGAATTTCTGAAGTTTTTCTTTGTCTGAGAAGGTCCTTATGTTTTCTTCATAGAGGTTTGCAGGGTAGAGTATTCTTGGATGACATTTGTTGACATGGAGTTTGTTAAATAAGTCCCTCCATTCTCTTCTTGCCTATAGTGTTTCTTCAGAAAAGTCTGATGTGAACCTGATTGACTTTCCTTTATAGATTATCTGTTTCTTTGCCCTCATCATTTTCATTATTTTTTCCTTGTCTTGGACTCTTGGAAACTTTGCTATTATGTGTCTTGCTGTAGTTTTCCTTTCATTGTGGTAATTTGGTGTTCTTTTGGCTTCCTGTATATTGATTTCCATTTGCTTCTTCATATTTGGGAAAATCTCTTCATTATCCTCTTGAATAGTTTCATACTTCCTTGGTCTTTCTCCACACATATTGGGTCACAAGACAGACTTCAATATATATATTAAGATCAAAACCATACCAACAATCTTCTTTGATCAAAGGCATCAAACTAGAAATAAACCATGAAAAGAAACAAGGAAGACTACCACTTTGTGGAGATCAAATCCCACACTACTGGATTAATGAGGAGATCACCACTGGATTGATTAGTAGATCAAAGAAGAAATTAAATGAATAACAATGAGGGGACAATGTTCCAGAATGTATGGGACACAACAAAAGCAGTAATAAAAGTATATACTAATACAAGCTGACATTAAGAAACAAGAAAGAACTGAAAAAAAAACAACCTAATCTACCACCTCAAAGAACTAGAAAATGAACAACAACAACAACAAAATAAAATCTAAAAGCCAGTATAAGGAAGGAAATAATAAAAATCAAAGTAGAAATAAATGAAATAGAAATTTTAAAAAAATCCAAAAGGTCAACAAAACCAAAAGTTGGTTCTTTGAAAAAATAAACAAAATAGACAAACCTCTAGTCAGACTCACAAAGAAAAATGGGAGAAAACACAAATAGGATCATAAATGAAAGAGGGGAAATTAAAAAACACAGCATAAATCAAAAGATTAATCAGAGATTATTATGGATATTTATATGCAAACAACCCGAACAATTTAGAAGAGATGGACAAATTCCTAGAACTATACAATCACCCAAAACTAGATAAAAAAAATATAGAACACCTAAATAGACCAATTATACTGGTCAACAGTGAGATCATTACTGACTTAAAAAGGCCCTAATCTGTAGTATCTTGGTGTGCTGAACATAAATATAAGTCTGAAAATTTTTTATTAGCTCTCCTTTGGAAGATATTTCATATAATTAATTTGATATGTTTCACCATGTAAATGTATCCAGTAGGACTGCAACAAAATGCTAAATCAGACCAGAATGATGTAATATTGTATCACCTTGAATAATACCAAAATGCACACATCATCCAGAGTTGATTGCATCATTTTCTGATGCAATGCAATACTACTGCCAGGCGGCTGCTGAAGTAAGCTGACGTCAGCAGTGCACTATAGAAAGCCCTGTCGGAAAGGTTGAGCATTGAAAATAGTTCAGACTTTGTGCGAGACAGTTTAAGTTACTGTTCCATAGAACTGTTATTATTTTATCCATTTAGGCACAATACATAACAGTAATGCCTCAAAAGTGTGTTAATAGCATGGACAATTTCTGTTCTATTTGTGGGGAAGTGACATTTGCCAACCAGAAGAAAAGTATCACTTCTCAAGTGAAGAAGGCTTATCATCTTTACTTCGGATGCAAGGTTGATGACCAAGACAAGCTTTAGGCCCCTTATAGATGCTGTGCTACAAGTATAACACAGCTTTCACAGTGGTTAAATGGCAAAAGGCCATCAATGTCATTTGGAGTCCCCATGGTGTGGAGAGAGCCAGGCAACCACATAAAAGACTGTTGTTTCTGCTTGGTTCCTCCTCTTTCCGGCAGAATAATGAAGCAAAAGAAGCTGAGAATATTCTACCCAAACATTCCGTCTGCATTGAGACCAGTTCCATATGGTGAAGGACTTCCTATTCCAGAACCTCCAGTACAATATTCTCTTGATTCATCTGATGAGGACAAGGGTGAGCCGACCTGTTCTTCTCCGTTCCATCAGCATGCAGTGATCCAGATTTTCACTGTGGTGCATCATCAACCCCACACAGACTAACACAGGAAGAACTAATTGGGGCCTTCCTGGGGGCACAGCAGTTAAACACTGCACTGTGGAGCTGTTGGCAGCAGCAACGCGAGTTCGACACCTGGCCGGGAATATTCCCACATGGAGCGGCAGACCTCTTCTGTCTTGGCTGCTGCTCCCCGTCAGCAGTGTATTTCAGCGATCTGCCTGTTCTGCTCCCCACTCTGTCTCTGGTGAGCCCTCTCAGTGCCCCGTGCCTCTGGCCTGTACCCCAGCTTGTATGCATAAATAAATATATTTTTTTTTAAAAAAGAGCAAAATTACCTGGTTTGTGATTTGGACTTATCCAAGAGCAAAGCAGAATTGCTAGGATCAAGACTCCAACAATGGAATCTTCTAGAAGATGTCACAATTACTTTATATTGAAAGTGCCAGCAGCAGTTGGAGTCTTTCTTCTGAAAGGAAAGTACTCTGGTATTCTGTTCCGATATTGAGGGCCTCATGAATGCCTTAGAAATCACTTATGACCCACAAGAATGGAGAATATTTCTAGACTCTTCTAAACTGAGACTTAAGGCTATGCTTTTGCACAATGGAAACTGTCTTCCATCTATTCTATTCCTGAACAGTTGTACAAGAGATAAGCGAAGAAATCTCAGAAGTAGTCTATGACTTGATTTTTTTACAGGTATTAACCATAGGCCTATTACTAATGGCATGTATTTTGTGATGTAAACATCAATTTATTGCAGATTACAAAAAAACTAGAGCCAAAATTAGAATTTGACTGTCATATTCGTGTTGAGCACATACAAATTGATAGGAAATGACTAATTTTATTTCAGTAACATGACTTTGTAGAAATTTGTTGACCAGTGTTAGATGCAGTGAAATTGAAAAAGTAGTCAAAACCCTCCCCCAAAATAAAGGCCTGACCATATGGTTTCACAAATGAATTCTACCAAACATTCAAAGACAAATTAGTCCCTATCTTATACAAACTCTTTAAAAAAATTGAGAAGGAAAGAATACTACCAAATGAAGACAAATTTCAATGAAGCCAACATTACATTAATACCAAAACCAAACATGGACAACAAAAAAAGGAAAATTACAGGCCAATCTCCCTAATGAATGCTGATGCAAAATTCCTCAACAAAATCTTAGCCAACGTGTGTCTCCCTGTTGGTTCAATGGGTTAAGTCTCAGCAGTATGCAGGTATCTGTAGCCACTGCAGCACAAGATTGATCCTCAGCTAGGAAGCTTCCCACATGGCACAGGAGACCTCTCCTGTTTTGCCAACTGCTCAGCTCAGCAGTGTATTTCAGTAGGTCTGCCTGTTCTGCTCCCCGCTCTCATCACCCCCACACCTCTAGTCTACACTGCAGCTCTTGTATGCATAAATAAATAAATCTTTAAAAAATCTTATCCAACAGAATCCAACAATGCATCAAAAAGATAATTCACCACAATCATGTGGGATTTATTGCAAGGACACAAGGATAGTTCAACATCCACAAATTAATTAATGTAATCCAACACATCAAGAAAAAGAAAAAGAAAAAACATATTATACTATCAGTAGGTAATGAGAAAGCATTCAACAAAGTTCATCATATGTTAATGATGAAATCCTCAGGAAGGAACATACCTTAACATGATATAAAGCTATTTGACAGACCCACAGCCTATATTATCCTCAACAGTGAAAAGCTTTAAGCCTTTCCCCTAAGATCAGGAACAAGGCAAGGATATCACTCTCACCACTGCTTATCAATATGATACTGGATGTCATAGCCAGAGCAATAAGACAAGAAAGAGACATACAAGGAATCCAAATAGGGAAAGAAGAAGTAAAACTATCACTACTTGCTGATGATATGATAATATACATACAGAATTCTAGAAACTCCACAGAAAAACTAATCAAAATTATAGACCAGTTTAGTAAAGTAGCAGGATACAAAATCAACACACAAAAATCAGTAGACTTCCTATATGCAAATAATCAGTCTGCAGAAGAAATCAAGAAAAACATCCCTTTTATAATTAAAACAAAAATAATCAAATACGTGGGAATAAACCTAACAAAAGAGGTGGTGGTCATACACAAAGAAAAATAGAAGACACATAAAAATGGAAAGACATTCCTTGCTCATGGATTGGAAGAATTAATATTATCAAAATGGATGTCCTACCAAAAGCAATTTACAGATTCAATGCTATTCCAATAAAAATCTCAATGACATTCTTCAAAGAAATAGAAAAAATATTGATGAAATTCCTATGGAGCTACAAAAAGATCTCAAGTAGCCAAAGGTATCCTGAACAAAACAAAGGAGAATGGAGCTATCACACTCCCAGACTTCATAATATACTACAAAGCCATAATAATTAAAACAGTATGGCACTGGAACCAAAACAGACACACAGACCAATGGAATCGAGTAAATTTTCCAGAAATAAATCCACATATTTATGGATAACTAATCTTTGACAAAGGAGCAAAGAATACGCAATGGGACAAGGTCAGTTTGTTCAATAAGTGGTGCTGGGGAAACTGGACTGCTGCTTGCAAAAAAATGAAGCTAGACTATTATCTCACAGCTTGCACAAAAACCAACTCAAAATGGGCCTCCCTGGTGGCACAACGTGTTAAGTCTCAGCCTATGAAGCTATCTGCAGCCACTGCAGCACGAGTTCTATTCCTGGCCAGGCAGATTCCCACATGGCACAGCAGACCCCTCCTGACTCGCTTGCTGCTCCCCTCAGCAGTGTACTGCAGTTGATCCACCTGTTCTGCTCCCCACGCTGTGTCTGGTGAATCTTCTCATCACCCTGCACCTCCAGCCTACACCCTGATTCTTGTAAGCATAAATAAATAAATATTTTTTTTAAAAAATAAACCAACTCAAAATGGAATAAAGACATCTGGGTTGCTTCCATGCTTTTGCTATTGTGAACAGTGCCACAATGAACATATGGGTGCATGTATCCTTTTGGATTAGTGTTTTTGTGTCCTTTGGGTAGATTCCCAAAAATGGTATTGCTGGGTCATATGGAAGCTCCATGTTGAGCAGTTTGAGGAATTGCCATACAGCCCAAGGGGAATACAAAATGTAAAAGACAATAAAAATATATAAAAAATGGAATAAAGACCTGGATATAAGACCTGAAACCATAAAATATACAGAAGAAAATATAGGCAAAACATTACATGTTACATCTTTGTAACATCTTTAAAGACACATCCCCAATGCTAAGATAGTGAAGGAAAATATAAGCAACTGGGGTTACATTGAACTAAAAAGCTTCTGAATAGCAAAAGAGACATTAAACGAAACAAAGAGACACCATACTGAATTGGAGAAAATTTTAACACACAGTACAACTGATAAGGGACTGATGACAAAAATCTACAAAGAGCTCACAAGATTCAACAAAAACAAAGTAAATATCCAGTCATAAAATGGGCAGAAGTGCTAAAATGACACTTCTCAGAAGAGGAAATGCAAGTGGCCAACGGTGTTATGAAAAAATGTTCAAAATCACTTATACTCAGGGAAATGCAAATCAAAACCACAAATAGATACCACCTTCCACCATTGAGAATGGCACACATTATAAAAACAGGCAACAACAAATGTTGGCGAGAATGTGGTGAAAAAGGAACTCTCCTACATTGTTGATGGGAATGAAAACTGGTCCAACCACTATGGAAAGCTTTGTGGAGGTTTCTCAAACCACTAAAAATGGAGCTACCATATGACTCTGCAATTCCACTCCCAAGAATCTACCCAAAGGACACAAAAACATTAATCAAAAGGATACCTGCACCCTTATGTTTACTGCAGCACTATTTATGATAGGTAAGACTTGGAATCAACCCAAATGTCCAAAAGTAGATGACTGGATCAAGAAGATCTGGCATATATACACAATGGAATACTATTCAGCAATCAAAAAGGATAAACTCATGCCATTCACAACAACATGGTTGGAGCTAGAAGGGATCATGCTCAGTGAAATAAGCCAGAAGGAAAAAGAAAAACATCAAATGGTTTCAATTATATGTGGAATATAAGGGAACCAAAAAAGGGATCAGGAGGAAAAAATAATGATAGTAATAGTAGTAGTAGTAGTAATAATAATAATTATGATAATAAACAAAAACTAGCAGGCAACCATAAATAAAAGACATTCTGTAAGGGAGAGGGAGGAAAAGGGTTCAAAACATGGCAGAGAAGAGCACAAGGGCCAAATGGTGATGGTTCTTGGGTGAATTGCTGGTTGTAATTTTATGTGGAATACTCAACAGTGTGAAAGATATAAATAAAAAAAATATATATAAAGAAAATATCTCTGGAACCTTTGAATCCTTGACAAATCTTCAGTAGCTCTCCCTGATAGAGTGAAGATTTAAGGGAAGTGGGACCTGAAAACAACATAGCAGAGACTGGCAGAAGCCTGGAGAAACAGTTAAGAATAAATCAGCCTGGAAGAGCGTAGAATTCTTGAGTGAGATGGTTGGTTGGCACCATTATAAGCAAATACCAGAATTAAGCTTGGGAGGAGACTCTGGCGAGGGATACGACTTTTTGTATTAACTGATATGAAGTTTGTTTGACTTTTAAAGGGAAATAAAATTGCTGAAGACCATAGAAATTAAGTTCATTGCAGTAATGTCTCCATTACCTCTTGACAACAACCCATGTAGTAGGGTAGGAAACAGATTCAGAGTGTTCACTAACTTGCCTAATGCTATAAATTGTGTGACACAGAAAATGAAACTGGGATCTGAACCCGGGTCTTACTTGGACCCAAAGTACATATCCCTTCTTCCACTAAATAAGACTACAAATAAATTAAAAAATATCTAAGATTGTGGCAAAGGACTATAGCTTAATGAAGAAACTGGTCATTGTCTCAGAACCTGGAGTGGCAGCAGCTTCCAGTCTTGCTCTTTCTACCATGAAAGGGTCTGGGATATTTTTTGTATTAGTTTCCAGGTGATTTCTATCATCCTGCCATCATAGTATCATATCTTGGCCTGAAGAACTCATGGTGAACTTATTCTCGATATAGCTGTATTGAAAAATAAAAGAAGGCCACAGTAAAAACAGTTAAATCCCTTGAAAGTTAGAAAATAACTTGACACATATTAACAAAAAGAGATCTTGGTTTGATTCAGAACTTGGTAGCTTTCTCCACCCCCTCACCAGTACTACACCCCAATTAAAGATAATTTCTAATTACAAGGAAAGGGTAAAGCAAACTCGGAAAACTTATTTAAGAAAACATCTCAAATGGTTTAAATGCAGATGAATTGAAAAACTTGTAGGGTGTATCATTTTCTTACAGTAATGATACAAGGATAGGCGACAGGACAGTGGGGTTATTTTGTTTTTAGAAAGTATTCACACTTATGAAGTAGTACAGTGTTATTTGAAAGTAGACTTGACTTAGTTGTAATATCTGTAGCAAACTCAAGGGCAACAACTAAAAACTGTCAAAAAATTAAAGCATATAAAAGTGATTTGATAAAAAAGAGAAGAAAATGAAATAAAATACTCAAACCAGAAAGACAAAAAAAAGATGAAAGACAAAAATAAAAACAAAAATAGTATTCAGAAAAACAGTAATAAATATGATATATATTAATCCAGTTACAGGTATATCAATAATTATTTTGAAGTCAGAGGTCTAACCTGCATCAATTAAAAGAGGAATTGTCAGAGAACATAAAAATCTCAACTATATGTGTTTACAAAAACCCATATATAGTGTAAAGATACAGATAGATAAACGTAAATGAGATACATAAGAATATACCATGTTAATTAAAATCAAATGAAGCAGGGATATCTATATTAATTTCACACAGAGCATACTCAAAGCAAAGAAAGTTATAAGAGATAAACCTGAGTATTTCTTAATTATAAAAGAGGACAATTGTTCAGGAAAATATAACAATTGCTAATGTATGTGTGTATGCCTAAAAACAGAGCATCAAATTACATGAGGCAAAAACTGAGTTTCTTCAAGAAAATTAGAAGAATCCACTATCATTTTGGTAGACTTCCATACCTTTCTCTCAGAAATGGGCATATTCAGTGGTAATGTAGTTGAGTTATAAACAACAGCATTAATCAACTGGATATAACCTACACCTATAAATTACTACACCAATATCTGTAAATATATATTCTTTTTTTTTAAATATATATTTTTATTGTTATTTATGTCTTTTACATTTTGTATTCCCCTTGGGTAGCCCACCACCAATTCGCCCGTGATCCATCTCCATGGTCCCTTGTGTTCTTTTCTATTCCATTTTGTGCCCTTTTCCTTCCCTCCCTCCGGCTCCCTCCTCCCCCCCCCCATTGATTGCCTCTCTCCCACCCGGCCTCCCTATAGTCCTGTTATAAGTGAAACCATTCGATATTTTTCTCTTTCTTTCTGGCTTATTTCACTGAGTATGATCCCCTCTAATTCCATCCATGTCGCTGCAAATTGCATGTGTTTATCTTCTTTCCATGATGAATAGTATTCCATTGTGTATATGTACCACATCTTCTGGATCCAATCAT
>PVIJ01014189.1:0-41877 GCA_004024925.1 Scalopus aquaticus | reverse complement strand
TAAATTGCTTTTGGTAGGATTGTCATTTTGATAATGTTAATCCTTCCAATCCATGAGCAGGGGATGCCTTTCCATCTTCTTGTGTCTTCTTCTATTTCTTTCAACAGAGTTTTGTAGTTTTCTTTGTATAAGTCCTTTATGTCTTTTGTTAGATTTATTCCCAGATATTTGAATCTTTTGGTTTCGATTTTGAAGGGGATGGATTTCTTAATTTCTTCTTACCACCTTTATCTAGAAATTTTAATTTAAAATTAAATAGATTCCTTCACAAGTTGAATTTAATGAATGTTTTGATGTTTGCCACACTTTATAACATTACCTATATCATAAAGATGTCTTTAAAAACAAATGATATATCTACAATCCAGTTATTAAACTAATATATAAGATAGTTATAAATACTTAGGACAGAAGGTAAGATAGATTTTAAAACTGGACCTTAATATTAAAATCATATGGAAAACACACTTTTCAACCTGTTGATAATCAGAGTTATCATTCATTCAGTGATAACTAGCAAGACAAAAGAAATTATTATAACTAGCTTTACTATCTTTTGTGCCTCTAAAGAAATTTCTTATTCAATAGTCCAGTCATTGGACCATTCATTTGAGAGAATTCATCCAAATATTTTACCTTTACTAAAATGAAATTAGGGAACTTAGAACTTTTCACCTGAGAAATTATTTTAGTTACTGCTTTGTGCCATAATTTTAATTTGTCTCCTCTATGTATCCCTACTGATTTCTTATCCCTAAAATACAAATTTAAAGCAGAGCATCATTCTTTCCACTCCCAACTCAAAATCATGTGACAGAGATGGTGGATTACTTCATGTACTCAGAATGATCCCAGGCTACATGTTGCCTGGATCCCTGTGTTGGAGGGAGTCCAAGACTAAACTCTGATGCATTGGAAACAGTTCTGGATTCCTATCTCCATCTCTCGCCAACAGGGCAGGAAAACTAGCAGCCTAAGTGAGAGGTATTTATCATCCTAACAGCTCATTGAAAGCTAAAGGTAGAAACAAAGTGTTCCTACTATGACAAAATGTGATCTAAATATAGTTTTCCAAGCATACTTGTTATGTCTCTCCAAATGCACAATTTAATCAAACTGGGATTAAATAAGAAACAAATGTTAACTAATTGGCCCCAGGTCCTAACTCTCCTGTGTTATATCTTAAACTCCCACTCAACCTTATTGGATCCTTCTTCATTCCTCCATTAGTTTCTCTTTGTTGCTTGCAGTCTTGACTTTCTGTCTTTATTTTTTCTTAAATATCTAACCAACCAATCCTTCATGTTAGGAGTATGTGTGGATGTGTTCCATGTACGTGAGCATAAAGTTCTGCCTTTGAGTTTTCTTCCATTACAATTCAAAATTGTTGACATTTCAGAGAATATGTCTTTAAAAATATGCTTCACTTGGGCAATTTTAAATTCTCTCTTGACTTATTATAGGGGTAATTAATTTAGGTGTCGCTTGGATAAACTTCATAACCTCACCCATAATTATGCACTGTGTAGTTCTAAGTGAATGCCTTATAGATAACACCTGGTAAGTAGTTATTTAATTTTATTTCTCTCTCCAATGGTGGTCTGGTATTTAAATTATTTTATTAGAATTAATTAAAAAGAAAGCTAAAGAAAACATTAATTGTTTTTATAAAATAAGTGGATTCAGCAAAGAAGGATTTTCATGCTTAGAGTGATTTTAAAAAAGACTTGGGCAGTAAAGATTAAAAAAAACAATTTACTTATATTTGTTTGTTGCTAAATTACTATCTTTACTGTTATTGAAAAACAGTGTTGATAATGTTTGGAACTTTAGTATATTGGTATAGATACATGTGTGTTTAATAATAGAGGATATATTCTCGTTTGCTATTCAAGTAAATTTACAACTTCACTAGATAGTGTAATTACTGCCTCTTTAAGTGATTTTTTTTTTCTGAATAGTTCACCCTAAAAACATTAAATCACATTCCGAAGATGAGTAAATTAAAGCAGCATTACCCTATTCAGGCAAAAAGCTCCCATCTCTTGACTTCCCCTGGTGTCCACTGGCAACAACTGAGCTCCTTTCTGAACCTCAGAGTTCTAATTGCTGCTGTTTGCAAGGGTTAATGTTCTGGATATATTCTGAGCGGCATAATGCCTATAGAGTATTGTGACGGACACAATGGTTGGTTTTCCAAAGATGTCCATGTCCTAATCCCCAGAATCTGTGAATATTTGTCTTATATGGCAAAGGGTATTTTGCAAGGGTAATTAGGTTAAGGATCTTGATATAGCTTATATATCAACATAAAATTAATTTATAATATATTTGGTTTTATCACAATTCTAAGATATGAATAATGTGAGATTTAATAATAATAGTACAGTATAAATATTTGTGGAATCTCATTTTCAAAGTACTTTTACTTTCATTTAAAACATGTATATACGTACACACAAATAAGAGGTTCTTAGGGACCATTAGCCATTTTAGATAAATGAAAAGTTTGTTTAACCTCAGAGTTAGGTGGTAGCAAATAATTTAATCCAACACATTTATAACTCTTTCGTTTCTTCTGTGACATTACTCTCAGACAATTATAAAATTTGCAATAAAAACCACCAGTGAGAAGATCAAATTATCTGCTGAATTAACCCATCTCAATTTTGAAAGTCTTCAATTTATACAGAATTTTTTCTTTTCTTAAAAGTGAACACTTTGGTATCTGTTTATCCCTTGAAGCCACATATCATGTAGTTTATGACTTGCCTAAATAAGACATCTAAAGACAACCAGCCTGATGCCTCTTCCTTTTGTTGATACTTTGTTTCTAGATCAAATGATAATGACAACTGCTTTCTCTTTATTTTTCCTGTACTATTTTTATTGAGGGAACATTCATTTACAACCCTGTATATGATTCAGCAGTTTACACCTTTTTGGATATATGTCATATGTTACCACACCACACCCACATCCATACCAAGACACCCATAAACCTCCACTGTAGTCCAACTCCAGTATTTAGCACTATTTCTCTTTTTTCTTGATTCCAAGTAATAATCAAATTCATAATAAAAACATTTTTTATGTTATCATTTGTACCTTATCCTGTAGTCATAATTTACCAACATTTGGTGACAGTCTGAGAGGAACTATTTCTAAATTCCCTCAACCAATTTGGACCGCATTTTCTTTTCTATTGTTAACATTTCACTCTTTCTTAATTTAAATTTCTTTTTAAGGGCTTCCTTGGGTGGTGCAGGGGTTAAAGTCTCAGCACTATCAAGCTATGGCAGCTACTGCAGCATGGGTTTGATCCCGGCCAGGGAGCTAACCCACATGGAGCGGCAGACCTCTCCTGTCTCGCCAGCCGCTCCCCTCACCAGTGTACTTCAGTAGATCCACCTGTTCTGCTCCCCACTGTCTCTGGTGAATTCTCTTACCCACCTCACCCCCCAACACCTCTGGCTTACACCCCAGTTTTTGTATGCTTAAATAAAAAAATAAATCTTAAAAAAAATTCTTTTTACCAGAAATTACAGAATAAAAATATGACCCAAGAAAATTATCTGTTCTTTTTGTCACACATAAACATTTATGTGTTATAATTGACCCAAGTAAAGGAAGACCGATATGATTTAAAAATCATAGCAAATTATAAACATAAAAATCTCGGCCAAATAAAACCCTAAAACAAAAAATACCATCACCAACTTCATCAAAACCTTTTATTGTGAGTTTTATTCTATGATCATGAAACTATTTCTGAATTTAAGAAATACTTATAGTTCCCTTCATATTACTTCATTCAAGTGGGATCACAAATGGAGGGAATTTCACCTTATAAAGTCACAAGTTTATTAGTAGGTAGAGGTGGATGTCATTCTTGAAGAGTAGGTCTAGTGTGCTTCTTCCATGTTTTTCTTGGCATCAGTCCAAACTTTGGTGCCTAAATATTCAGCATTAGATTCCTTAGGAACCTACGTGGAATGTAATAATTGTGAGGTATACAACAAGTATGCTTCTGGTGATAAATTTCAGCCATTATGAATCACTGCTTAATTTAACCAATTTGTTTGCCATTCTGACTCATTTGTCCTCATGCTTGGAGAAGTAAAGCATGACCCATCAAATGCAATGCTCCAGTCTGATAGGATTTCTTCAGGCAATTTGAAAATGTTCAGAGCTGTTAAATGCTTTGCTGCTGGCTTTACTCCTGTCTCAGAGAATGGTATCTGTAATGTTTCCTGCTAATCTCATTCTTTGCACAGGCGAGAGCTCCTTTCCTTCATTGGCTTCTAAATACTCAGTGTTCATTAAATTTATTTTCCTGCACTGTTGAGCTTGGACTGCCTACATCTTTTCCATGACAAATGAAATATTAAAAAAACAAATAAATAGAAAGTGAAGTTACTTATCTTTTCTCATGTGTTATGATTATTTTCTGTTAGAAAAACACTACTTTTGTGGTAATTGTATGTTTATACATTCTAAGATTTTACCATCAGTACATTGTCCAGATAGGATGAGTGATCTTTTATAGTTCAGCCCTTTTATAGCATTCCCTATTTCTTAAAGTATGAAGTCCTTTTCTCTTCATATTTCAGAATGCTGAAATGGCAAAAGGTATTATTGGTTACTTACTTATATGTGATTATCATATTTACATTGAATATTGTTTTATATTCTATTACTATTTCAATAGCCCATAGTGACAAAATAATAGATGAATTTATTTCTAAGGGACACATTTAGTTAGGTGTATTCTGGCAGACTACATAAAGTCTCTGAGCTTTATTTGCTTCATTGATATTATATTCAACTATATTGAACATATTGAATATATTCAATTATATTCAAATATTTGAGCATATTGAATATATTATATTTGCTTCTTTTATATTAATTTAACAGTGATTTGCTAAACACTTTCCAAAGAATTACTAAATACTGGGGCTTGAAGTTGCATAGTCACAGCCACCTATGTAATGGAGATTATTACATTCTAATGACAGATGGGGTAAAAATGATGTGAGGCAGGTGGTTGAAACATCTCAGAGAAAATAACATCTGTGTTGAGTTTTAAAGAATGAGTAAGACTTAGTTGAATGAAAAGGATGGGGAGATAGAGGCAGAGAGTGGCAGTTTATACAGAGGGAGTAACATAATCAAAACTATCAGTGGAAAGAAGAGTTAAATATGTAGGCAAATACAACAAGTGAAGACTTCCCAGATCAAAGGGTGTGATACAGAGAATGAATTAATAAAAAACAAGGTGATAGAGAGCAATAAAATTATTAATAAGGTGAGAGCACAATGGACTGTGGTGGAGTACTACGGGCACTTTGGTGGTGGGTGCGCTACAGCGACCACACCTGAAGGGGGAGATCCTATACTTCCAAAAATAATAACAAAGTTTTAAACCAGTGGTAATTCAATTTTAAAAAATCTCTTAAAAATGCTAATAGTGAATAGTGAAGGCTGTTTTAATTACCTTGATTTTCACAACCATTTCAATGTATATATATGTGTATCAAATAATTTTATTCCAGAAATAAATATAATTTTTATTTTCATTTGAACCTCAGTAAAACTAGTATAAAAAAGGGAACAAATATTCACACCATGTAAACAGTTTGCAAATCATTTGATATGTGATATAGGAACTGTTGAAATGTCTTAAGCAAGAAAATCCTAGGGTTATACTTCTGTTTAAAATAGTACTCAGTATTTTTTTAGTGAATGGAATTGAGTAATCTAAACAATTAAGAGTTAGTTCCAACTTCAGATATATCCCATTATTTCCATGAATCCATTTGTGTGCATCAGACAACATGAGCTGTTTCTTTTGGCCTAGTTAATGTGGCCATAGTTTTACTCTGTAAAATGGGGACAATAAACTTTGTATGACTGAGCTGAAAGTAGATTTTACCTTATCATCTTGGAAGTTGTCATGTCCTACACACACACACACACACACACACACACACACACACACACACACACACATACCCATGTGTATGTATGTATGTATGTGTATGTATAGATATCCTTAGACTTTGAGACTCTGATGGTCTTCTGAATTGCCAAACACAGCTTAAGTCTGAATGTTTCCCACATCCATGACTCCTCCTTAATCAAAAAAAAAGATCATCTGATTCTGGGTTAGGTATCAAAACATTTTAATTGTCCTTTGTTGACTGGTATTTTTTAAATTGGTAGTGTGATTTGACTTAAAACACTAAACAGTGAGAATGGCCCATTCCCTGACAATGCTTGTCTCAAACCACATTTATTTTGTTTTTTTTTTTGCAAAATTTGCTTTTTGTTTGTTTTGTTAGATTTTTACAAATCCAGAATTTGTAAAATTTTGAGGAAATGTTTAAGCTACAATTTACATTGCCTGCCTAAGTTTTTCAGTATGTCAGTACTACAGACGTTTCAAAAAGTAAATAACATTCTCATTTCAATGAGGGAAAATAAAAATGTCTTTGTTTCATTCATTCATCCCAGATCCAAGTTATCCAGTTACCTATGCTTCATCTAATACATTCCTCTGGAATTATGCTCTTCAAGGGTATCGCAGACAGATCCTATTTATCTAATAGTTTGTCCTCATCTTTGCTGAGAATGTTTTCTTTCCTCTGCTATAGCCATTCTCTGCTTAATTTATTTTAATCATTTTATTTTATTTATTTTATTTAAATTGTAAATCAGTCCTATGTATACTCCAAGATCTAGGAGAGAAGTAAGAACTCATCTGCCATAAAGAAGGACATTTTATGAGTTATTAAAATATTGTATCACAGACTTAAGTGAAATAGGTCAAAAGGAGAAAGACAAATACTAGATGATTTCATTTCTATATAGAATAAAACAAATAAAGCAAAGGAACAGGGAAAATCAAACAAGAATCAACCTTGAAATCTGACTGCAGAAATGAGGTTGCCAGAGGGGAGTGTAGAGGGTGGCAGCAGCAGGGAGGGGCCACTGGGCTAAGATGGAAGATTATTGGTGCTTTGGTGGTTGGGTGAGCTCTGTTGACTGACCTCTGCTGAAGTGTGAACCTATTCCCCTAAATCATACACTGTGTTGTAAAACAAGGTTACCTCAATTTTAAAAAGTCTTACGTTTTTGAAAATCCCTAAGTTGAAGTTCTGGAGTCTCCCATAAACTGAAATGAATGTATTTGATCAGAATTGGGGGTAAATAGTTCATTGCTTAGCTTTGATTTTAATATCAAAAAGTGCATACATGGTAGGGAAGCAAGATCTCTTGAGAGATGAAAGTTTCTAAATCCTAAAATTCCTAGGAGCTTCCAACCTCCAACAAGAGAGGAAAGTGCTCTAGATTGTGTTTTCCTGTTGACGTCCAGGTAGCTTCACCCGCTCTCTAACCTGGTATCCAGAAGAAGACATTTTTGATAGAGTTGCCCTAGTAAATATGCAAACCTAAGTCAAAAATAGAAAGTTGAATGAACCCACAGACAAGTGAGTTAATGCTTTATGCCACTAGATACAAACATGAATGCATATGATAAATATATAAAGTTATTAACTATAATATAACATATCAAACTTTATATTTATTAAATATTAAAAGGTAAGTTTTACAAAAATACATATACTAATGAATTGAATTGACATTTTACAACTTGCTCATGTTTCTGAGGGTAAGTTGTGTTATTATTACAATGAGATAGTATCCAGCATCAATTCTATTTTTCTTTTTATAATGTAAGGTCTGAGAAAACTGATTCACACAGATGGATGAGACTTAGAGTTACAGCAATATCTTTGAATTCTTCAAAGTTATTTTTAATCATATACTTGAAAACACATAGTGTTATATCCTAAATAACTTTCAACCGATAGCTGGATTGTGTGTTCCTTTAACTTTTGCAAATACAAATAGTTGAAAACCACTGGATTGCAAACTATTATTTGTTATCCATTCATCAGAGTTACTCACTTTTTCAAAGTCAAAAATAATATTTCAAAACCATTGCTGTTTTGCAATTCTGGGGTTTTTGCCTCCTAGAATAATGGAAGATGATGAAATCTTAGAGACAAAAAAAATAAGATCTTAGTTGAATAAAAAAAAAATTATGAAGATAAGTTAGGAGAAGTAGCAACAATCAACTACGTGTCCCTTCGCAGGCAGATCAGTTTTGGTTACATATGCATAATGAGAATTGAATATCTGAAAATGAATTCCTTTACCATATTCCTTTATGCTCACTCCTTGAAGAGTCAGCACGTACCCCATGGCATGCATATGATGCCCAATACTGGATATCACCACGGTTCAGAGTATACACTGTACTTCCGATTATATTCACAGACAGCAAAAAGCTATACTTTTATTCCTTTTTGAATGGCAAAATTTCTAAGTTTTAGAAGCATTGAATTAAAGCAAAGTCTAATTCCTCTAACAGAGCAAAAAGGGTCTCTTCTATGTAATAATTAAAAATAATTTTGGTGCTTGTCAATTATATGTTGATAATAAATGCTATGAATTCATTAAGAGAAAGTTATCAAGAACCAATGTAATGCATAAACACCTACTTCATATTTGGTCATCTTGCTATTCACCTGCCAGTTCCTTCTAAGTGACTACCCAGTTCAGCTGCCTTTATATAACTATAGCAGAATACTAAGTGAGAATTTTCCTGATGTTTTAGATGTCTGACTGGGGTGTGAAAGCAGAACAGTGTTAAGTGCCCACACATTCTACAGAGGTGCTAGACCATCTATGCAGAACTTATTGGAAGGTGGCCCAAAGTGGTTCTGCAACACTTAATCCATCACCACCTCCAGCCTACATATAAGAGGAGGCTAGTAAATTAATAGATGAAGACTGATGCATCTGGATTTTCTGAAGGAAAATTTGGAGTTCTATATTTTTTGCTCCCATTTTTTGGGGGTAGGACTGGCTTCATTTCAACTTAAGCCATGTGAATAGGACTTCGGGGAAATATACAAAGAGCTTGACGTTATAGCAACTCACTCCTGACTCTTACAGGAAAAGAAATAACTAGAGATTAGCCAATGTTATCTGAGAATCAGAACAAAGAAAGAGGATTCCATAAGTGATGGCTCTTATTTTCAGTGCACAGTGGAAACGGGTATGAGCTTTCCCTTAGATTGGGACTGTGTTGACTAACGTAGCTGAGCCTAAGCCAGGATGCATGGCTCTAAGAACAGTAGGTTACATAGAGTGTTTGCAAGAAGGCAATGGGAGGGAAATTAAGAGGTAATATGGTTTATAAGTGAAGAATATAAAAGTGAGAGATAGCAGGAGAACAGAGGGCGTGGGGAGAGAGAGAGAGAGAGAGAGAGAGAGAGAGAGAGAGAGAGAGAGAGAGAGAGAGGATATATATATATATATACATTAGTTATGAAAAACACTGCAATTTTCAGATTAAAGTAACACCAGTCAATTCAAGTCCTTGGCCCTCTATTTTATGTTATTTTTTTCTGTTTAGTTGCAAGAATTTCTGTATAATTTTTTCCAAACTCTCTCTCTCTCTATATATATATATCCAAAAGGTATAGGAAAAGGGTTCAACATCACTAATTGTCAAAACCACAATGAGATAGTGCCTCATTTCTATAAGAATATCTATAATCAAAAAGAGATAACAAATATTAATGAGAATTTAATGAATAAGTATCCATCATTAGATGAATGGATAAAGCTGATATGGTACATATATACACAATAGATACTATTCAGCCATAAAAAGTTAGGAAATCTTGTAATTTGTGACAATGTGAATGAACCTAGAGGGCATTATGCTAAGTGAAATAAGCCAAAGACAGATGCTGATACTGTGTAGCATCACTTATATGTGGAATACAACATGCTGAATTTGCAAAAGTAGAGAATGAATGGTGGTTAGCTTTAACAGGGTATGCAGGTGGGGAAAATAAAATATGTTGGACAAAGGTTACAAACTTTCAGTTAGTTACGAGATGGATAAATTCTGAGGAGCTAAGGCACAGCATGGTGACTAAATTTAATAGTATTTCATTGCATACTTAGAATTTGCAAAGAGAATAGTTCTTAAGCATTCTTACCCTACCCCATCCCCACACACAGATAGATATGTTGAGTTAATTGTAATAGTTACAACAGTGTATATGCATATCAAATCATCTTGTTATATACTTTAAATATATGCAGTTTTGTAAATCATTATATATCAGTAATGCCAAAGGAAAAAGCAAATACCAAGATGGTAGCCTGCTATCCGATCGTATTTAAAATAATTTAAAACCAGTACTAGGTGACTTTTTAAAAATTTCCTTTACCTTGTCTTCTGCTCATCAACCTATTTCATTTTTGAAAATCTGGGAACATTCAAAGCCACCAGGAGTTGGAGTAAGAGGAGTAAAGAGAACAACCATCAACATTTCTCCATTGCAGAGTTTCTAGCACATTGTCTGAGCTGTGAAAGAAGTCTTAACGAGAAATTGAAATTGTGGTATTAGATTTGACTTGACTTTTAATACCTAAAATTGAAACTTTGTTAATAACTCAGGTGATCTTAAAATGTTAGGATATGACTCATATATGATTTAGGGTTGGTGATGGAAGTTCTGATAGGATTATAAGAAAACACAGCTATCTGATGACATTCCCTCAATAAACTGGTTAAAAACAACACCTAAAATGTTTTTTAACTCAAAATTTCAAAAAGAATTATTTGAAACTCATTAATACCCTCTAATGTAAGCCTTTTTACAAGCAATTTTAATGAACTCTGCAGTAAAGTCTAATGTGACTATCAAAAGTAGCAGAGAGGTGAGACTTTAGTGTGGAAAGAATGCCAGCCCACTGCCTTAATTACCTTCCAATTCTGAAAAGAAAAAATGACAGAGCCCACCTGTAGATTTTATGAAGGAGAGAGAGATCTGTTTAAACCATATTCAGCAGGAAGGGTCACTTCCTTATTAAGAGTCTGGAATGAAAATGTAGTCCCCAATGAGTAATTCTTACTTTATTCCTGTGAAACCCAACTACCCCTCACTCTCTTACAGTAACTCAGTACTATTGATTTTAGTATTTTTATAAATTAATTTTTTTAATTGAGGTGACATTAGAATCCCTCCATCAGATATCACTACAATAGTGTACCCACCACTAAATCACTCATATTCCACCACCATATTCCCTTGTGCTTCCTTACAACTTTGTTCTTTCCCCTCCTCCACCCCATCCTCCCTCTGTATGCTTCAGTTCTATAGTCAGCTTTCAAAAGTTAGTTTTTAAGCTTGTCTTTATCTGACCCTTAGTTTACTTTCTGTATATTCCACATATTAGCGACACCATCTGATATTCATCTCTCTCCTTCTGACTTATTTCACTTGGGACTGTCCCTTCCAGCTCCATCCTTATTGCTGCAGTTGGCATGAGTTTGCTCACACATTGTTTTTATGTTCGTAGTCTAACTTTTTTTTTTTTTTCCCAAATCCAAATCCAAAATTTTGCCTGCTTCAGTCTCAGGCAAATCTACAGAAAGTACTGTGAATAATAATAATGCCTAATATTTCTTGTGTTTTGCCTTTGAGGTAATCTATTCTAAGCACTTTGCATAAATTACTTATTTGATGATACAGTGATCTGGTATCATGGTAATCATTATTCTCATTTAAAGAGGTTGCTTAAGAGGCAGAGGAAAGTTAAACAACTTCTAAAGCTAGTTAAGTGTAGGGCCAGCATTTGAACCCAAGCATCTGTTTCCAGAACCCAAGTCTTCCCACTACATTTTACAGTTTTTAAAAGAAACTTGCTTTTCCATTCTGGATGAGCAGGCAGGTTGGGAACACAGGTTAAAAGATTTCTATATACCATTGGTCAATCTTTTCTGGAATAATTTCCAACTGGAATTCTGCAAGTGTTGATTTTTTTTCTTTTTTTACCAAAACCACTTGCAGACTAGTGTCTGCAGAACTGAAGAACAAATCGATTCTGTTTTAAAGACCAAATTTCCATGTTCAGGGACCATCAAATGACAAGAGAATACCAAGTAATGAAAAATAATAATAAATAAATGCATAGAAAGGAGTTAGCTTCTTGAGCAATTGAAATAAATTATGCTAACACAAAAGTACAAAAATATTTCTCTAAATCAGATTGAGTTTTCCCTAGATTTCTACAAAAAATATCTTTCATTCCACCAGTTCTACTGGCATGATTTTAGAAAATGCAATCTACCACATTGACCTAACCATTATAAACTAAGCAGTAGTTGCCAAATTCCTCACATTCTTTTTAACAGCAAAAACTGAGAAACTTTATAAAATTCAGAAAATTTATATCCATATTATCTAATTTAGCTTCAACATTTTTATGTTGTCATCAACAAAATGGCATTTATTTTTCTGTGTCAATTTGTGTAAAACAGAAAACATAGGCAAACACTGCATGACATAAACTACAGAAACATCTCTGACAATTCTTCTGCAGAAGCAAGGGAAACAAAGGAGAAGATAAACTACATCAAACTAAAAATCTTCTGTACAGCAAGAGACAATAATCAAAATAGAGAACTCCTACTGGATGGGAGAAGATATTTGCACACCATACAACAGATCAGGGACTGATAGAAAAAATCTACAAGGAACTTACACAACACTACAAAAACAAAGCAAACTCAGTCAAAAAGTGGGCAGAAGAACTAAAAAGTCTTCTTCTAAAGAACTAAAAAGACTACTTCTCCAAAGGAAAAAAGCAAATGGTCAACAGGCATATGACAAAATGTTCAACATATCTAGTTATCAGGGACATGCAAATCAAAACCACAATGAGAGACCACTCCACTCAGAATGGCCCACATCAAAAAAAAAAAAAAAAAAAACAGAAACAAATTCTAGAGAGGGTGTGGAGATAAAGGAACCCTCTTACACTGCTGGTGGAAATGTAAACTGGTCCAGCCACTATGGAAAGCTGTATGGAAGTTCCTCAGAACACTAAATATGGATCTACCACATGATCCAGCAATTCCACTCCTAGGAATCTACCCAAAGGACACAAAAACACTCATTTAAAAGGAAACCTGCACTCCTATGTTTATTATAGCACTATTTATAATATCCAAGATAAGGAAGCAACCTAAATGCCCAAAATAGATATACGAATCAAGAAGTTGTGGTATATTTATACAATGAAATATTCCTCAACAATCAAAAAAGACAAACGCATGCCATTTGTGGTAACATGGATGGAACTGGAAGGGATTATACTAGCTGAAATTAGAAGGAAAAAGATAAATACTGGGTGGTCTCACTCATATGAGGAATGTTGAGAAACCAAACAAAAGGTCAAGAAAAGTCAAAACTAACAAGCTGACCACAGAACTGAGGCTTACAGCAAAGGAGAGGGGCAGAGGGGGGCAAAACAAAGGAAGGAAGAACACCGGAATATGGTGATGGTTCATGGGTGATAAGGTGGTGGGAGAACTATGGGGTTACAATGCTATTAAAAAATGGATTAATAAAAAAATCGTTCTTCTAAGTCAATAATAAGTAGAATGTCAAATGCATAACCTTATTAACTTATGTATGCCTTCTTAAGAACATTCTTACATGGTCTTTAAGAATCATGCTTCCTAGTAAGTGTAGGACATCCCAGGAATCCTCCCTTCTTCTTTACCCACCACCTCACTTTTCCACTTTTCCATACCCTGACTATGTGAGCAAATCCACCCTGATAATTGCAAGGCAAATTTTTATTATTAAATAGAATTTATTTCAGGGGAGATAGGATGCCATTTACAAATTCTATCCTTTTTGTCCCATTGCAAACCTCAATTTGATGCCTACCAGACACCAGAAATATTCCCATTTTTCTTAAAGGTTACTATTGGGGTCTTTCCCTTTCAAGTTCACAGTGGCTGCTTTCTCTTTAGAATGTGAAATAAAAGTTGTGGAGATGCCAGAGACAGTGGTGCTGTTTTACTTGCCAGCTGTTGTTGGTTTCACAGTGATCTAAAGGGAAAGATCAGAAAACTAACCTGACCTATGGAGAATTGTGAGAAAAATACTCTTGAAACTTTGAGGTAGAGATGCCAACATTTAATGAACTTTGCTTCTCCTGCCAGGAAAGTTCCTGGCAAGGTTTCAGCATGAGATGTCTGATGATCTGGATTAGACTTCTTCCAGAGCTGGCTTTTTGTCTGCTCCGATAGCATCACAAGAAGGAACTTAGTGTAAGGCCTATAAATTCTCTCATTACTTTATGAAATACTTGAAATAAACATGTCTAAGGAATTTAAATTAAATCTCAATTTTGCTGTAACTGAGTTTTTATGATGAGGATTCTTTTCATGAGGTCAACAAGAGAGTGGGCTCTTGTAGTGTGCTGAATTTTGTCTGCCCAAAAGTTATATTCAAGTCCTAACCCCTCATTCCAGTAAATGTGAATTTATTTGGAAATAGGTTCTTTGCCAATATATTTGAGTATACTCCTAAAGTCAATGTCTGATATCCTTGTAACACCGATAGAGGACACAGGCATACATTTGCAGAGGGAAGACAATGTGAAGAAGGAGGGAGAAATTGGGGTGATGCAACTATAGATCAAGGAATGCCAAGGATTCCTGGACCCACCAGAAGTTAGGAAGAAGCAAGCAAGGATCATTGCCTAGATACAGAGGGAACATAACCTGGCTGATACCTGCATTTTGCACTTCTGATCTCCAAAATTATAAGAAAATGAATTTCTTTTGTTTAAGCCATCCACTTGGTGGAAATTGTCATGGCAGCTCTAGCAAACTAACACAACCTTACACATGCAACATATAGTACAATTCTTACGATTTTTTAATAGAAGTAACGAGTAGAATTTAACACAGACTCTGAAGCCAATCTGTCCGAGTTTAAATACCATGTCAGCAAATTATTAATATGTGAAATTGGTCAATTACTTAACCTTTTTAATTCTCATTCTCTTTATTTTTAAATGAGAATAATAATGGTGTAGATATTATAAAATTGTTATGAGTTTCAATATTTGTATAACAATCCAATATTTGTATAACATTTCAGGACCTTGCACAAATTAAGTGCTCTATCAGTGCTTTTTTTTGTATGGAAGGGCAATTGTACTGTATGTATTATTTTATTGTAGTGTACCTCATTACAATATCTAGATTGCCTAGTCTTAAAATCCATGACTAAGTTAATTCAAGTAATTAATATATCAATTAAGAGATAAAATACAACAGAGCTGATTGTTTAGCATGACAAAACTCCTTAGAAAATTAGAGGTATTTATTCTGTCATCTAGCCTTTATTATTTTTTTTAGAAAATAAAGTAGTTGAGGGCCTCCCTGGTGGCCCAGCGGTTAGGCGCTGTGCTGTGGAGTTGTCGGCAGCGGCGACACGAGTTCAACACCCGGCCAGGGAGATTCCCACATGGCGCAGCAGACCTCTCCTGCCTCGCCCGCTGCTCCCCTCAGCAGTGTATTTCCGACGATCTGCCTGTTCTGCTCCCCACTATGTCTCTGGTGAACCCTCTCGCCCCCCTGCGTCTCTGGCCTGTGCCCCAGCCTGCATACATAAATAAATAAATCTTAAAAAAAAAAAAGAAAAGAAAGTAGTTGAATGTGTGAAATAGAAAACACTATAAATTGAAATTGAAAGAAATCATTGCTTCTGATTTTCTCATGTTAACTTATAGATTTTTTAAAAAATGAATTTAATCTCTAAGAATATTACTGTTTGTAGGGACTATACATACTTGTGTATAACTTGTGTTTGTTAAAATGACAAACTGAGCATAACTGAGACAATTTAAGAATAAAAATGTTTTGATAATGAGAAATGACTGGGGATTACATAAAGCTGGATACTTTAAGTTTTCTAATATTACTGATTTTTTAGGGCTATGACTACATAAAAAGAAATTAGTAACTCTCCTTTCCAAATTCAATTTTATGATCTTTAAGTATCAGATATCTCACCCACTTGAGACAATGAAGTGTGAAATGGCCCCTGGAGAGAAGGCTGGCAGTGCTTTACATCACTTGTTTAAACTGTTCTCACTGGCCCTGGGGTCTTCCTATTCAGACCAAAGTGGCATGTAGCAGTGGTATTTTAAACATAAAGCCAAGTATAGGTTTTGAAAGTATTGTTATTGGAGTTGTTTTTCTCCTATTCTAATTTGCTTTTTGACATTGTGTAATTTGCATTGCTTCAACATCTCCTGATCATCTTTTAATATTAAGTAATTTCATTAGCTTGGTATATTCTCAGCTAAGTAATCTATGAAAATCTAAGCAGTCTCTGTAAGGCTTATGTTAATAGGGAAAATATATCTTATTATCACAATCTTCTGTTTTCTCTAATGCTTCACTTAAAAATATATTAGAAAGAAAATTATCCATGTGAAATCTCTTTCATTTTTCTTGCTCATGTATTCAATGTGATTAATATTTGTGACAGCCTAATTTTTGCTTTGTAATTCCAGTTTCCCTCAGTGGAGATTGCCATTTGGTATTGGTATGTTGGCATGATGGAACTCAGTCTTGGATTTTTCAACAGGGTATTTTTCTAAGTATTATAAACTCCCCAACCAAGCAAAGAATAACTGGGCCCTGGAAGTTTATAAATCAAGTGATATCCAAAAGGTTAACCATATTTACTGAGGCAAATAAATAAATGAGTGTCAGATGGTAGGAGAAGGTAGAGGGAAGCTACCAGAACTAATGTTTCTGATATCTTTATCATATGCCATGCAACAGGAAAATCTGGGTGCAAAGAGTCTTTTCTGCAACTGGCATGAAAAGTATTTGCCAAATTAATGTACCCTTCAGTTCAGTCATGCTATCACAATATCACAAGTGTCTGTCCATATTTACATTCAGTAAAAATTCAAATGGTATTTTATCACAGTATGTGTTTTAAATAATACCTCATTTGCTGTCTCTTGATAGGTCATATATATATTTATATATATTATATACATATTACATACATAAATATAAATAGATAATATAGATAATAGATAATATATTTTATCTATTTATATTTATATATGTAATATGGGTTTATACCCCTGTTCTTCCACACAAATATATATATTTATTATATATATAATATATTATATATTATACATTATATATTATATATTATATAATGTATAATATATATTATTATATAATGTATAATATATATTATATATTATATATTATATATTATATATAACATATATATTTATTATATTTATTATATATTTATATATAAATTTAAATATATATATTTAAATTTAAATTTAAATATATATATTTATATATTTATATATATTTATTATATATATATATTTATAATACATATGTAATATATTATATATAATATATATTATATATATTATATATAATAATATTATATATGTAATAATATATGATATATAATATATAATATATAGTGTTTAATATATAATACATAATATATAACATATAATAATATAATTATATACATTGTATAATTATTTATTATATAATATATTATTTGTTATATATTATATATGTTATATATAATATTTATATATTATAAATATATATATTTATTATATATATTTATATATATATTTGTGTATTTTGTATATATATTTGTGTATTTGTGTATATGTGTGTATATATTATATATATTTGTATATATATGTTTATATATATATATTTGTGTGGAAGAACAGGGGTGTATACATACAAATATATATATATATATATATATATATTTGTATGGAAGAACAGGGGTGCAAACCAGAGATGTGGGAGGTGAGAGGATTCACCAGAGACGGAGAGGGGAACAGAACAGGCAGATCTACTGAAATACACTGCTAAGTGAAACAGCAGGCAAGACAGGAGAGGTCTGCTGTGCCTTATGGGTTAGCTCCCTGGCAGGGGATCGAATTTAAGCTATAGTGGTGATAGCGCTGGGACTTGACCCCTAGGCCACCAGGGAAGCCCTGTACACATTTTTTAACTTTCCAAGGAAAATACATTTGTTTCACGTGTGAAAGTATATCAATTTTTAAATTATTTTAGTATTTGTTAAATATTTGTTAAGCAAGAATCTTTTGTAATTTGTGGGTGTTGGAAGACATTGCTTACTATTTTAAAGTAGAGACTGTTAAGAGTTAGAGTTGATGAAACTGTTATCACTGATACCATCTGGATAATACTTGGCAGTATGAAAAGGCTGAGCATCCATCGGTAAAGGATATTTTCTCATTCCGGGAGGTTGTAATGAAACTCCAGGTGGAAATGAATCTATATAAGGAAAGAACATTATTCATATTTGAAATGGAACAAAAGGCAAGTGAAGTATGCAAGAGTTTTATGAGATATGAGATGAAGAACAGCTAATAAAATTATGCCTGCATGATTCTACACGAGAGGAGGGTCAAGGTAGTTAAATGGTAAATTACCAAAGGAAATATCTCAAAGACAGTAACAGACTTAAATGGAATCAGCTCATCTCATAATTTAAAGCTAGAAACTTACTGTTTTAAATTCATAACTGGTGACTTTACTTTTGCACGTCATTTTTCAGACAGGCTAAAACAACTATCTGGTTCTCTGAGCTTGAATTGTGTCATTTGGAGAACAATTTAAAGAACTTGAGAAAATGTGATATGAATATAATCTGTTGTTACCTGCCAATTTCAACAGCAACTAGTTGCATTTTATTCCATTTCAGAATGGTCCTTAAAACAAAGTTGCATCTCATCACCCAGTGCCATAGCAAGAAACTCATAAACTCTTGAGAATTGTGTGGTTAGAAAGACTACTAAGGTGGTTTTCAGGAGTCTCTGAAATGACATCTTCATTTTGTCTCTATTGTCTGATGTAAAAAGAACTAAAATCTCCAAATTTCCTCCTGACACACCTTGTCTTTACATGCAAATGATTATCAATATCAAATATTATAATGACCTCTCCAAAATAAGGGCCCATCACCATCTCCTATTATTTATTCCCCACTCCAAGAATTTTGAAATTTAGGAAAAAAAATTTTACATAGTGAATTTATTCACAATACATGACACCTAAATTCTGATTATTTTTTCCCTAGGTAAGACTTAGAGATTCTAATGATCATAATAGAGCAAAGAACAAAGAAACTCAAAGACCATATAGCACCCCCTGTAAAGAGTGTGAAAACTGAGGACTGGTTTTCTATCCTGAATTTTCAATTTACCAAATAATTATGGGTAGTTTAACCTTTTTATGCCTCTCTTCCCAATATGATACAAGTGGGAGAAAATGGTACTTAGTATTCTTGTTTTAATTATTGTGAAGACTTAGATTAAATGTATTATTCTCATAAGTCTTATTTTCTATAGCCATTACATCTTTTGAAAAATAAAAACACTTCTTTTTAAAATTATGTTCATTGAGGTCATGTTGGTTTGCAATAGTATATCATTTAGGGGTTTAGGTTTATACCTCCTTGATGTATGTCACCACATTATATCTACTACCAAAACACCAATAATCTTCCACTATAACCCACTGAGCCCTCTCCCATCTTTCCCCCCACCTCTTTATTGTATCATCCTGGTAGCCTCAGTTCTACAGTCAGATTTCAAGGATATTTTGGTTTACTTCCATCTATTCCTTTGCTTATCTTGTGTATTCTACATATAAGTGGAATCATCTGGTATTTGTCTTTCTCCTTCTGATGTATTTTGCTTATCGTAATCTCCTCTGGTTCCATCCACATTGTTGGAAATCAAAATATTTTTATTTAATTTTATATCTGAGGAATATTCTATTGTGTGTGTAAATATACACCATATCTTCTTTTTCCATTCATCTGACCTTGGGCACTTAGGATGGTTCCATAAATTGGCTATTGTAGAGTTACAGTGAACATAGGAGTATATATATTCCTTAAAACTAGTATTTTTGTATTCTTCCAGGAGATACATAGAAGTGGAATTGCTAGATTCTGTGGTAGATCTATTTTTTTTAAAAATATTCCTTTTTTTAAGATTTACTTATTTACACATACAAGCTGGGGTACAGCCCAGAGGCACGGGGCGGCAAGAGGGTTCACCAGAGACAGAGTGGGGAGCAGAACAGGCAGATCAGAAATACACTGCTGAGGGGAGCAGCGGGCAAGACAGGAGAGGTCTGCTGCACCATGTGGGAATCTCCCCGGCTGGGCATTGAACTCGCTTCACGTGCTGCCGACAGCTCCACAGCACAGTGCTCAACCGCTGCACCACCAGGGAGGCCCTGTGGTAGCTCTATTTTTATATTCTGAGAAACATCCATAGTGTTTTCCATAGGTGCTGGATCAGTCTATATGCCAACATTGGACAAGGGTTCCCTTTTCTCCATAAGCTCATTGACAATGTTTTTTTATATGGGTCGTTCTTACAGGAGTGAAATGGTATCTCATTGTGGTTTTGATTTGCATTTCCCTGATGATAAGTGGTGATGAGCATTTTTCATGTGTCGTTTGGCTATCTTTTGTCTTCTTTGGAGAAATGTCTATTTAGCTCCCTGTACATTTTTTGATTGGTTTTTGTGTTTTCTTTTTGTTAAGTTGTGTGAGTTCTTTGTAGATCTTCGATATCAGCCCCTTGTCATATGTGTAACATGAAAATATTGTCTTCCACTCAACCAAAAAAGATTTCTACATCTAAGATTTTTTAAGAAATCACTGTACCTCCCTGGAGGGGAAGTGGTATAATTGTTCCCATTCTCATATCTATGTTCTATATAGCATGGGTTTTTGTAATAGACACTCAATAAATCTAATAAGTTTTTGTTTCCATGATATTTTTGAGGTAGATGTTATGTTCATGCATCTATTCTGAAAGGCTTATGATGAAATTTTATTTAAAACTTTTAACATATACTATTTTAGTTAGTGACTTATCTTTTATCATTTAAACTTGTCACTATGTAGCAAATTACAACATATGTAGTTAACATTGGTTTGCTAAATTTCTTCACAGTGACAGCAGGAAGAATTGTCACAGACTAGAAACTTGAGCAAAGTATTGTATTTCTTTAGCTAAAAAATAGAGAAATAGTTAACAGAATCTGGGAAAGATTTAGGGAAGGTGAAAAGCACTGAATAAACCAAGCTTAGCTGTGAGGATATTTAATAAGTCTTTCATCTTTAATTTATAAGTTGCTTTGTAAATTCTAAGTGTTAGGGAGTTAACCTAGTGAGATCCTGTGATTAACATCTTAACCTTAGAAAAGGAATCACTAAAACTAGTTTCCAAATTTTAGTTTCATTGACCAAATGTTTTCTTTCTCAAGACTTGAGAATAGCAGCTCCAATAGCAGCGTCAGTGTACTGAGACTATTCTTGGTCAAAATCAAACATGCAAGGTTATGACAAAGGTCAGCAAAAATCAATCCACTGTAATGGATAGCATTGTGTGAAAATGGATCATGGTATGGTATCAAAGGATATAGCAAACAGAACTGATTGTGTCAAAACAGAATTCTCCTAAGTGAGAGTCTAGGAGTCAGCATTTCCTAAAGGAAAACAGCTCAGAATGTATCTTTGTAAAAACTCTGAGGCTTCTCTTGAATGCTTACAGGTAACTTTGAAATGTTTAATGGCTTAGTTAGATTCTGTGTGTTCAAATTGCAGACACCTCTTTTGTCATAACTGAACATATTTTTTTAACTGTGTACTTTTAGTAGCAAATTTCTTTAGAGATGCTCAAGTTTGTTTGAAAGGTTGTGATCTTCTGTCACAAAACCACTGATAAATTGATAAGGTCAGTTGTATTTTAAATATAAGGGAAATGAGACACTCAAGAGACAGAGTAGGATGAGGGAAGGGACTTATTAAAGTAGTGGAAAAATTCTTATCTTACTCTAATCTCTTCATTTTAGCTATAATAATTATGTACTTTCTATTACCAGCATCTTTTTCTCTGTGCACAAATCTCACACCATATTATTTAGTTATATCAGTTTTCCATTAATCCAAAACATTTCTCAGTTTTAATCTTTTTGGGGGTGGGGAACAATAAAACCCCAGAGAGAACATTATTCAATAAAATATCCCTGATGTATTATAAAATTAAAGAATCCTAGGAGTTTTTGAAATAAGGCATGCTTATCTTATCATAAAGTACATGTTTATATTACCATTCTTTCTTATGTCAGTACACATGAAAATTTGCCTAAAGAGAGTGTTTAATTTCCAGTGAAACTGTATTTGAGTAGCATGGATTGCAAGTGGGAAATGAACACTATTTTAAATATTTCTTTTATTTTGTACATGTGTTAAATGGGATTGATATATAGCTAATTTTAAATATAAAATCATTCTATATTCTCAAATATGTAGTAAATGAGTGACAAAACTGAGTCTTGAGGTTGAGACATTTATAAATAGAAATTTTAATTTCTGTGAAAGTATTTACATCTCAAACCTGACACCAATTGGTAGAATCTTCTTAATGAAGAGGTAAAAGAGGAGCTCAAGATAAGCTAACACCTTTATTTATTTTGGGGGGGGGATTTTTTAATTGTTTTTCATCTCTTTTACATTATTGTGTATTCCTCTTGGGTAGCCCACCACCAATTCACCTGTGACCCATCACCATAGTCCCTTGTCCTCTTTTCTACCCAGTTTTGAGCCCTTATCCTCACCCTCCCTCGCTGAGTGTCTCTCTCATGTTTGGTTCCCCTATATTCCTGTTATAAGTGAGACCATTCAATATTTTTCTCTTTCTTTCTGGCTTACTTCACTGAGCATGATCCCTTCTAGTTCCATCCATGTTGCTGCGAATTGCATGTGTTACGACTGGTATCTTCCTAAATTGATGTAATTTTGTTTTCATAGGCTGTTTTTGTTTGACATGTTTAATATTTAGTATTTTATAAGATTTTGAAAATATTTACTTTCTCTTTTTTAATGATAGAAAACTATTCAGTTGTCCCATTAAAACGTGCCTAATGCTCAGACCAGGTAATCTGTATATATTTCCAAGGAGATAATTGTTTAGGGTGACTGTTGTTTAGTTTTTTCCCTATGATTCTTTTTTTAAAAAAAATATTTATTTATTTATGCACACAAGAGCTGGGGTGCAGGACAGAGGTGCTAGGATGGTGAGAGGATTCACCAGAGACAGAGTGGGGAGCAGAACTGTCAGATCTACTGAAGTACACTGCTGAGGGGAGCAGCGGGCGAGGCAGGCGAGGTCTGCTGCACCATGTGGGAAGCTCCCTGGCCCGAAATTGAACTCATGCTGCAGTGGCTGCAGATAGCTTCATAGTGCTGAGACTTAACCCCTTGTACCACCAGGGATGCCCCCTTATGATTCTTAAAGTCACTTGGGTTCTAGCCATTTTGTCCCTAGCAGTTATATGTTTATTTGATTCAGAGGAGTTTTCAGTTATAATTTTTATCCGTGAATCAGCAATTCCCAAATTTTAATGTGCAAATGAATTATCTGGGGTTCTTATTACAATGTAGGCTGATGGTGAATTTCCAAGATGGGTCCCAAGAAAGTGCACTTCTAACTAGATCCCAGCTAATGCTGATGCTGCTGGAGCATGAACTATACTTTGAGTTACAAGATTCTAGGAGATTTGTTCTCTAAAGTTTGACATGCCGTCCATATTATCTTATAGTTATTTCAATCTTAGAGTGTTCCCTACAGCTTCTTCCACAAGCCAGCTAATCAAAAAGAAAGATGAATTAGGCCTTCCAAATACTCTTCCAAAATAATATGTGTTGACTATGTTGCCTATAGCTATGGTTTACCTTCTGATGAGAGAAAAAACCTGCTAAGGATGAAGATTTAGCTGTATCAGATGAAGTCTATGAACCCTTTAGAAATAATTGTGGTAGTAGCAAAATAGAAATAGTATGTATGAGTGCCATAGGAACAAATGCCAAAATGTGCTTTAAAAAAAAAAATACTGGGCCTCCCCAGTGGCGCAGCAGTTGGGCACTGTGCTGTGGAGCTGTCGGCAGCGGCGACGCAGGTTCGATGCCCGGCCGGGGAGAATCCCACATGGTGCGGCAGACCTTTCCTGCCTCGCCTGCTGCTCCCCTCAGCAGTGTATTTCTGATCTGCCTATTCTGCTACCCACTCTGTCTCTGGTGAACCCTCTCGCTGCCCCATGCCTCTGGCATGTACCCCAGCTTGTATGTATAAATAAAAAATAAATCTTTAAAAAATAAAATAAAATAAAAAAATACTTAGAGCCAAAAAAAATGGATATAAACAACATAGCTTTAAATAATATGTGGGTCAAAAGAGAAATCTCAAGAGAAATTTAAAAATATTTTTAGCTAAATGAAAATACAACTTATCTAAGTTTGAGATGCAGCAAAATCTGTGATTAGAGGGAAATTTATAGCATAAAATATGTGTATATTAAAAAAGTAGAAAAATCTGAAACCCATGATCTAATTTTTCTTGTTAGGAAACTAGAAAAAGAGGAGCAAATTGAAAATAAGCAGAAGTAGAGAAATAATAATTAGAGCAAAAATCAATTAAATAGAAACAGGAAATCAATGAGGAATAAATAATGAAACTAAAAGATGTTTCTTTGAAAAGACCGATAAAATCAATTAAGCTCTAACCAGATTAACAAAGAAAAATAAGAAAGAGGACTAAGAATTTCAATATCATAAATGAAAGAGTAGATAAGTATAGATCCTGTTGACATTAGAAGACAATAAATTAAAACCATGAACAACTCAATGTTGACACATTTAATAATGTAGATGAAATGGACCAATTCTTTGAAAGGCACAATTTGACAAAACTCATGCAAGAAATAGACAATCTGATTAAGCATATATCTACTAAAGAAACTGAATCAATATTTAATAATCTTCAAAAAGAGAAAGCACCAGAACCCAGATGGGTTCGCTAGTGAATTCTACCAATTAAAATGTGTACCTCATATAACAGCAAGAGTGAACCTAAAAGTAACCTATGACCTTTGGGTGACTATGATGTGTCAGTGTAGGGTCATCAATAGTAGTAAATGTGTTACACTGGTGGAGAATAATGATAATGAGTGAAGCTATGCATGTCTGAGCTTGGGGGTGTATGGGAAATTTCTGTACCTTTCAATTTTGTTGTTGACTTTAATTTGCCTTCTCAAAAGTACAGTCTTAGTAAAGAGAAGAGAAAAATTTAGCTGATCATAGAATATTTTGTAGTGGCATGTTATACATTTTTTGCTTATCTTTCATGTTTTTTATAAAGAATTTATACTTCTAATGATTTCCCTTATGACAAAACATATTGCCCACTTCCATGAATGGTGCCAACAATTTTCCTACTTTCCCAGGTTTGCAACATCAAAATCATGTTTTTTTCCATGCCTTATCTGCCACATTCTATTGATGATTATTATTTACATCCCACTTGCCCAAATTAATATCATCAAACACCTGAGCTATAGCCAGAGCCTGTAACTAGTCTCCTTTTTCTAATGTACTTTGCTTCTTATTTTACTTGTGCTGTGCTTTTTCCTTCATCCACTCACTCTTCGATTACTTCTCACTTGAGTCAAGCATTTCTAAGGTATTCTAGTTCCATATAGATAAAATCTACAACCCTCCATTTGTTTTTCAAAGACCTCCATAATTTGACCCTAAAATACTATCTCACATGGTTCTTCCTTTCCTTCTCTATGTTAAACTTCCTTTCCATTCAAATGCTTCTTCTGCTCATACCCCTACTATGATAGGTGTTATAATGTCCCCACTTCTTCCCTTCACACCATCTTATCCCATCAAAGATTTCCACATCTTAATCTGAAACCTGTGAATAAATTCAGTTTTATGACAAAGGGGAATTAAGGTTGCAAATAGAATTAAGGTTGCTGATCCACTGACCTTGAGAGGGGGACATGATTTTGCAGTCCCCACACAGACCAATGTAATCAATCGCAAGTATTGTTATAAGCGAAAGAGGAAGACAGGAGAGAGAACTAAAAGTATGAGGAGGATTCAGTCTGAAGTTCATGGTTTTGGAGATGGAGAAAGTGGGTCATAGGCCAAGCAAAATAGCTGAGCTCTAGAAACAGAAAAAGGGAAGAAATAGACTCTCTTCTGGAACCTCAAATAACAATGCAAACCTGATGACAACTTGAATTTTACTCAGTGAGACAAATGTTGAACTTGGGACTTCCAGAACATAAGAAAATGTGTGGTTTTTTTTTAAGCCACAAATTTTTTGGTAATTTTTTATAGTGGCAATGGAAAAAATAATGCATCTTCTAAGGATTATATAAAATGCATTCGCCCTTTAATTATTTGCTACTTACATGGTTTTGTCTATTTAATTATATTATAAACTAGTGAGAACAGTGAACTAATAACATAGGTTAAGAGGTATAAATATACACTATAGAACCTTTGATATGCCAGTTCTTTAGTTGTCTTTAGTGACAATTTGATTAAGTTGGGCAATTTTAAAAATATTTCTGTCAGATATCCACCATAGAGGCCCATTTTCTGAGAGAAAAGTTATAATGGCAGTTTTCTACATAGTATTTACATATCAATTTGCATAATTAAGGATTTTTGCCTTCCTAATTGGTTAATATGAACAGCAACTCTGAGGGGTTTCTACTTCAATTTGCCAAATTAGGAAACTAAGCCCTAGTGAGGTAAAATGATTTGTATGTAATTCAAGAGTAGTTATATAGAGGAAGAATTCAAAATTATAGTTATCATGTTGGTCTGATTCCAAGTTGCTGAACTATTCTGATTTCTAAAATACTTGTTTACAACAGGACAAAAAGAGCACTCACTACTGGGCCAGGCTATGCAGGTTTAATTCACATGTGAGTTCTCATGATTCTTAATAAACCCTTAGAAAGCCGTAGTATATCTCTCTATGTTAACATGCAGAAAATATCTAAAGTGCATGGGAACCTCACACCAATATCCAAGGAATAAAAAGGAAATGCAAATGAGAGGGGGAAATACCTGTTTGTTTCATTTACAATAAACAGCTCTCTTGCTTGCAAATTACAATGGACCATAGACACATATTAAAGTTGGATTGTTTTTTTTTATTGAATTTGAAGTTAATTTTTCCTTATTTAAAAAGAAATTATGCCCTTTAAAAAGAGTAATTAATTAACAATACATGTTGAGAACAGTCATATCCATCCTTCCTAAAATCCTAATTTTCAAACTAATTCATCTCTAGTTTATGAGGATAAAGATGCAACCCCTACCACTGCAAAAATTAACTGGTATTCCTAGAGTCTCTTGGAAAATCATTACAAACACTCATGACAAGTAGATATGCATAGATATATCTCCAAAGAAGTCATACCAGTGGCCAGAGACACAAATTAACAAAAAACAACAAACAAAACTCACTGTTGTCATCGGGAAAATGAAAAGCAAACCACAAATGAGATACTATCTCACACCCGTGAGATTGGCCCACATCAAACTGATCAGAAGGAAAAGTTTTAGCAAGCATAAGAAGGAAACTTACTGCTGTTGGTGGGAATGTAGACTGCCCCAGCCTCCTATGGAATATAGTATGGTGATCTCTTGAAACATTTCAAATCAATCTACCATATGACCTAGTAATTCCACTTCGAAGTAATTTATCTGAAGGATGCAAAAGCACTAATTTAAAAGGATATGTGGGCACATGCACCAGGATGTCAGCCATCAGGTCCAGAGTCAGCCAAGAAGCTGGTGGTGGTGGTGACCTTCTGCCGCCTGCTGGGCCCACACTGCACAAGCTCGCTAAGCCTGGCTAGGGACACCTGCGGGATGTCGCCTACAAGGGAGAAGGTGACACATACCGGCCAGGCTTATAATGATAAAGACTACAGGAAAGTTTGACTTGTAGGTCGTCTAAAAGAGGTGAATGAAAATTTCGCCATTTATTTGATAGCAGAGCAGCCTGACAAAGACACAAATATGTGGCTACTGTGACCTACAGTTCGGACAGTAGCACCACTAACCTGCCCAGTGCCAGTAAAGGCCCATGTCCAGGGGAAAATAAATAATAAAAGGATAGCTTATGTCTATTACAGTCCTATTTATAATAGTCATATGAAACAACCTAAGTGCCCAGGACATATGAGTAAATGAAGAAGATGAAATACTACTCAGCTACAAAAAAATGTTGAACTCTTACCATTAGTTACAATGGATGGAACTAGAGGGAATTATGTTAATCTAAATAAGTTAAAAGGAGAAGGACAAATACTGGATGATTTCACTTATATGTACAGTATAAAGAAATAAACAAAGAAACAGACAAAACTAAACGAAGACTAACCTTACAAATCTTAATGCAGAAGTGAGGCTACTCTAGGAAGTAGAGGTGGGAAATTAGGGACAGGGGGCTGAATGGAATATGGTGAAGTATTGAGGGTACTTTGGTGGTGGATGTATTACAGTAGCATTCATGTAAGAAGGTATGAATCTAAATGCCTAAATCATAAATAATTATAAATCAATATCACCCCAATAAAAAAAAATAATATAAAAAAAAATTACTCTTGTCTAGTCTGCACCATTACAGCAGACTCTAGTTTATAGCTGGTTCTAATATGCAGGCAAATTTGGGAATCGTGGGATAGGAGAAAGAAGATATATTCATTTTATACAATTGTCTCCTGACAATTACTTGGTGGCTTCACTCATATGTGTAATGTGTAGCCAACAAAGTAAAAAAACAACAAAAATAAATCAGACTCTAAGAAAAAATGGTATTTACCAAAGGGAGAGGTAGGAGGGCTTCGGAGGAATGGGTAAAACGGGTGAATTGGTGGTGGGCTACCCAAGGGGAATGCAAAATGTAAAAGACATAAATAACAATAAAAATATATATTATAAAAAAAAAAAGAGGAAGACTGGATATACAGGGTCAGTCTGAAAGTGAATGTTGAATGTTAATAGGAGGATATTAAGATAAAATGTGCTATATATATCTTATTTTTATTTTATGAAGTCCCACCAGTATTTTTACTATTTTCCTGTTTCTAAGAAGTAGATCTTAAAAATAGATCGGAAAGGTAATACCTATTGTAGAGATCTCAACAGTTGCTGAAATTCAAAGATAAGTATATTTTTATGTTGAGCAGTAAAAATAAAAAATGATGTGACACAATTATCGTATAGTTATGTTTAAAGAAAGTTGTTTTGTGTAACTTGGCATAAAAATACTTGGTGGGATACAGTATGAAATATCGATCATCATAAAACAAAATGTGTTCATAAGTTTAATTGTGTTCCATAACGCCAGATGAATATTGCTGTTCATTATGCACTAGATACAAATATTTATGGAGGTTATCTACTTGTAATTTTTCTGTGTAATTTTGATTTTGACACTTGTGGTGAATCCTGGGACAACAATCCCCTGTGCAAAAATTAAGAAATAACAATAGTAGCCATCTGCTTCCTCCCATTTATTAAACCTTTGTGAAATCTCTACACCAGGTATTACCTTTTCCTATCTATTTTTAAAATCTACTTGTTAGAAACAGGAGAATAGTAAATATATTGGTGGGACTTCATAAAATAAAAATAACATACATATAGTACATTTTATCTTTATTTCCCCCATTAACATTCAAATTTACTAATCCAAACAATACAGCACTAAGCACAGATAAGATGATGACAGATCAGTACTGCACATCTAAAGTTGTAAATGAAAGGGTTTGAAAAATAATCCCAAGTTTCAGCTCCAAGGAAAATTGTGTTTGTTAGGTGAAGAGTATATTCCAAAAACTGCTTAACTTTGAAGGATGAAAAAGGAGGGAATGTGACTCTCAGAGTGAATTGTAAGCAACAGCCAACTGACCATTTAAAGTCAATGGCAGTCAGAAACACATGAGAGGATTAGTGAACTAACATGTTCTGGTAAGCTCTGAATACAGATGTCACCTGGGCATCAAGAATGCTGTGTGTAGGTTATAAACTGCTCTATAGAGAAAATAGAAAAGAGTTGAAAAATTGTTTCTTAAAAGTAAATCAACTGCTTCCATCAAGAAACAGAAGTCTCATTCCTCCCATGTACACACTCTTTCAACAAAAATCACCTTGACATAATACAACAACAGATATAGCAAAGCTCTGAACAGGAGAAAGCCTAGGAACCCAGGTAATGGCAAAATGACAAGGTGATGACTACTCTGGCTTTCTTTAATTCCTCCCATATTTCTGGAACAAGGTGCTACAGAAGCCAACAACCCAGAACTGCCAATAGGAATAGACACAATAAATTCAAGAAAAATATGTCCTCTATAGCCAAAGGATCGGGAAAAATATAGCTTAATAACAGAGAGCCTTTTTGAAGTACTTGCCCTACTCCTGCTAAACACAAAGCTCAAAATACACACCCACATGTTGGTTTAAGAGGGAATATCTCGAGTTTATCTTCACTTCTACTCTACCACATGAAAGCAACTGGTGTTCCTCTACCCCTTCACCTTATTAGTGGAACAAAAATGGGTTCTGGTCTTTCATTGCTCATCCACTAGGAACAGGCAGTGCTCCCATTTCCCCACTGAAGTCATTGTACTGGGATCCAATAGCAATCTGAGCCTTCACTACCACCCAGCAGCAATAAGACTTAATATCATGGGTGAGAGGCAAGGCTACTCAACAGTGGTTCTCACACATCCCCCCTTCATGACATGAGAGGGGCCTAGTGGGGAACTGAGTTTCCACCAGATCTAAAATCATTGAGAATGAACAGGGAGCTGTAAGTCAGGGCTGTTAAACACTTCAGAATATCCCTACCTATGTTAGCATACAGGCTTACTTGGTAACTGGCCTCCTACACCAACTTTGTAGTAACAGATCTGAATAAAGTGTTGTGAAGCAGAGCTCAGGGGCACTGTTCTGTCTCATCAACTCTGATGCTATCAGAGGACAGTGGCAGAGGCCAGTCACCTTCCTTTTCCAGCATCATGAGGAAGAATGAGGTGGTATAAGGCAGGAAAGTTAACACTCTTCTCCTCCTTTGTGTCCCTTGAATCTCTAGGGAACATATAGGAATTATTTCCAGTAGAAGTAGACAATCCTGTGAATCCATTTATATTTCTCTGAAAAATTGTGGAAATTGAGAACACATTAATGATTGTGTTCATGTCAGGAATGGGGTCAGAAGACTATTGTTGGAAAGCAGGTGGATATGACTATAAAATGGCAACACCAAGGATCTTTTTGATGATGGTATCATTCTTTCAGCATCTTGAATGTATCATTATTACTATAGTGGTTATTATATTATGCTATAGATTTGCAACATTATCTTCATCAGAAAGTATCTAAAGAATATGTGAGACTTCTCTGCATCCTTTCTTACATCTGCAAGTGAATCCATACTATATCAAAATAAAAGCTTAATTTAAAAAGTCAGCTGCCCCTCCTTCGGAAGGATAACAGATAGTTAGCTTTTAAGCATAAATTCTTTCATCTCAGTGAAGGAATTTGCATTATATAAAATAATTCCCACTTGTAGAATTTATCACTTTGTAAAGCAACTTCATGAATATTATCTAATTTTTCCAGGAACCACATTAGTTTTTAATCTCCATTTATGACACAGTGAGCTGAAAATAGACTGTGTGACTTGCCCAAGGTGATCCAAGAAGTAACAGAATAAGTGCTCAGTCTCTCTCCACTCTGCACACAAGCCTCACTTCTCACAATTGGGCTCCTTTTGACTTTCTTCCTCTGTTAAGGTGCCTAATCCTTATTCTAAGAATTAGCTTCTGTACCTAGACTTATTGTTCATACATTTGTACTGTAAGTGGCCAGCTGGTGCTTCTTGGCAATATCTTCAGTGCATACGTTTTACCATCTGTAACTTCTCAGCCTCATCTTTTAATAGGTTCATGCCTGAGCATGAATCTTCTAGTTCTCCACTGTGCCTGAGTCTCGACCTTAAGTTCTTGTAAGTACTAATGCATTTTGTACACAAAAGACCTCTTCTTGGTCAACAAATCTTTCTCCTAGACACACTTATCACTCAACTCTTGATAAAAATGAAATGCATATTTCTCCAAATACATTATTTATTTCAATTATGGAGATAAAGAGTAAATTGCTCAAGGTGTAAACCTGATCCCAAGTGGTAACAATTCAGTATTGCAGTCATACCCATATAAAGAACTTGAATCTCCATTTGTTGTGCCAGATTTCTAAGGAATGTATTTAAACATTTATGAATAACAATAGGAAGAAATGTAATTACTCCAAAGAGAGAACTCTTTTATCAACATTTAAAATTTTTATATTCAATGTAATAAATAATATGTTTAGTATTCTTCAGACACTTCCAGATCCTAAAAGGGATACTTTTTGGGTAAGATAGCATTTTAATAAATCATAATATTTCTTGAGTGTATATGTACATGTGCATGTATGTGATTAATATTATATAATCAAGATGTGACAGTAATAAAAATCAGGAAATGTTGAATCTGTCTTATCTTTACCAGAAAGTATTCATTGGAGACCATGCATGGAAGTTTAGCTTCTAAGCTTTCTGATTATTTTAATTCAAAATGAAAATTAACACAGTCACTTCTGTGCTTCTACATCATTCACTTATTAATTGTTCATTTCCTACTTGTGCTCATGTGTAACAACATCCATACTAGTGAATGTGGAATTTTGAGTTTAAAATAAAAACAGTTGTCCTGATTCAATATAAGCTACAAATTGTGAAAACATATTAATGGTAACCACAGATCACAATTTAGCAAAGTATTTGCAAAATATCTGATTGTCATCTTGTCTTGCAATTTTTGTTTCTAATATTACTTTATTACATGTAGCCTCATGATTAAATTCTCACTTTGTCTTTTTATCCTCTTTCTGCTTCTCACCCCTTTCTCCTTTTTCCACCCTCTCTCCCCATAGACCCACTGCTGCATGTATTTCTATGTCTCACCTTACCCACTACATTGCATTTAGTTTTATCCTGGTTTTATTGGCCCAAGAAAAGATTTTTCACCTTGAAGAAAGATCTACTATCCTGAAGAGAAATGTTGGATTGGCAACTCTCTTGGGAAATGCATGCTTTTCTGATTTGTTTTGTCACCACATAGCTCTGTAGAGTGCAGGAATTAGGTGCATAATCTATTAATTTCTGAGATTCGTACTTCTAAATCAGGCCACAGAAATGATATTTAAGTTGTTTTTTGTTTTGGTTTTTTTGTTTTTTGTTTTTTTGTTTTTTTTTTTTTTTTTTTTTTTTTTTTTTTTTTTTTTTTTTTTTTTTTTTTTTTTTTTTTTTTTTTTTTTTTTTGCTTCTGAGAGGATTACTAGGTTACCTTTGAAGAAAAATACAAAAAACCTCCTGACAGGAGCATTATCCCCATAGAGGGTGAAAAGACAATTGCTATTTTTAGAACCACTGCACTTGCTGTTTTCCTAGCCTGATGCAGAGAGTGTTCTTTCTGATGGTGGTTGCCAGAGGGGTGGGGGACACTGGAGTGGATGAAATGGTAAAGGGTGTCAGGAGTGACACACTCCAGTTACAGAATAAGTAAGTCATAGGTTGTAATGTACAATATGAGAACTATGGCTAATAGATTTGTAATGCATATTTGAAAGTTGCCAAGGAGTAAATATTAAATTTTCATCACAATAAAAGTAATATAACTTTGTATTATGATGCACTGTAACTAGACTTATTCTGATGATCATCTTGCACTATACAAATATTCAGTCAATGTGTTGAAAGTAATAGAACATTATACATCAGTTATGTATCATTTAAAAAATGTGTCCTCTCTGTCTCCCTCAATTTGCTATCCTGTGAAATCTCATATTACAGTTTGAATTACCCCATCCTTCAAATTACAATTCAATTTTCTACTTATTTTCTTCTATTTTTTTCTTTTTATATAACTTTATTAATGTAACATTGGTTTACAACACTGTATGTGATTCAGAAATACTGTCTCACTTACCAAAACATTTTTTCATGTCTTAACTGATCTGATAAAGTCCTGATTTCTGTTCCACTTCCCCTCTCATCTTACTCAATTTTGCTAACATCATCTGACGTAAGCATGCATATTCAGTAACTCCAAATTTCAGAAAGGATGCAGTTCAATACTTGCATTATGTAAGATTTGGATGTTTTATATTTGGTTTTGTTTTTGAATTCTTTGAGGGCAGGCATTACATTACAACCACTTTTGTTTCACATGTACTTAGGAAAATTCCAGGTATAGAACAATTGTTCAATAAACACATGTTGAAATAATGAAGAGATGAATTAATGGTCTACTTTGGAGTAGTTGGAGGGAATGTGATTATCTTTCATGAATATAATGAATATAATTTAAAAGACATTTATTTAAGCTAAAATGAGCGTGTAGAGGATGAGTCCATAACTAAAAAGATTTACATAGATTTGATTATGTATTTTCTCCCAACAGGGATTAACAAAAGCTTTGAAATCCCCTTGATGAGAGAGATGAGATAGCTAGGAAAAATTTGCAAGTGGACATGGGACATAAGCATTCAGACATAGTAGCAACAATGTTTGGAAGATACTACAATATTCCAAGCAGAGTGCAAATAAACGTATGTTGGAATAGATGACTAAAGAGCTGATGACAAATACCTAATGGAGAGAACTAAGTAAAGCCTAAACAATCAAATATTTGTAGACATAAAACTTAAAATGAGTCAGCAACAAAGTAATCATAATTGATTGAAGAAAATGATAAATCTTAACCTAGCATTTTTGTTTAATCCTTGAGTTATCGATATTATTTTATAAATATGATTTACAAAATATTGAATGTTCCCTAGATAAACCAATCTCTCTTTAAAAAAAAAAAAAATTAACATTTAGGGCCTCCCTGGTGGCACAGCTTTTGAGCGCTGCGCTGTGGAGCTGTCGGCAGAGCGCAATGCGAGTTCCACGCCCAGCCAGGGAGAATCCCACATGGTGCGGCAGACCTCTACTGCCTCGCCCGCTGCTCCCCTCAGCAGTGTATTTCTGATCTGCCTATTCTGCTCCCCACTCTCTCTCTGGTGAACCCTCTCGCTGCCCCACACCTCTGGCCTGTACCCCAGCTTGTATGTATAAACAAATAAATCTTTTTAAAAAATTAACATGTATAGCATTGTGGAGCGAGGTATTCCTGTAATCGACACTTAAAATATGTTTTTTGTTTTCAGACAGAATTTTGTGCCATATTGAAGTAACATTCTGTGCTGACTGAAATTTGTCTAGTATTATGTAATCTCAATGCAAAAACCTAAACAGATATTTATGACAAGGCATAAAATTTATTTCCTTTCTTTTGCCTATGTCATGATGAGAGCTTCCACATCTTGGTATTCAGTTATCACAGGCAGATCTCAGATCAACAGTGGTGACCTGATCCCAAGCTGCCACCTTCTCTTAAGAGTCTTGCTGTGAGATTCTTTTTCTCCTCTTTTGTCTGGTTTCCTTTTCTCAGACGTTCTAAAAGAAAGTGTTCTGGATATTGTTCTTATCCTCAGCTGTGTTTGCCCACTGACAGTTCTCATGGAATGGTGAATACCAAAAATCACGGTTCTAACTCTCATCCTCTGCTTATGTATTTTATTCAGTGTTTAAGTGTAGTTTTTATAAATTTGTTACCAATAAGAGCCACTTCCTCCCACAGGATGTCTACTGTTACTTACTTGCTATTTCTAAACTGGAGAGTGTGTGCACGCGTGTATGTGTGTGCCTAATCTGGGTTTTGTTTTGTCCTAAATTGCTGAGCTGTAGTGTCGAAGATAAAAGGAAGTTATTTTTATTTTTTATCTTAAACAATTGGTTACAATAACCAATAAGGTGGTTATTATAGGTGGTTATAATAAAGTCCTTTTTCCTTAATAAAAATACAGAATTTCTTTTGTACAGAACATAATTTTTCTAACATGTTCTATGCTAAACTCTAAATACAACCTCATATAGGACTGTACGATTTACTTATTTCCCACCCTTTGTCATGCAGGATATTCTTGGCCAACTATCGAAACAGGTATTACCAATCACCTGAATGACAACTGTCCAATCTGTAGGCATGGTGATTGGAAATATTGATTCCTCCTATAATTTTAATCCCCTTGACTGATGGAAGTGCCACAAAATGATATATGAAGGGACAGGATATTTATGAACAAGGTGGACTGTATAAGTTGTGAGCTTTTAAATAATACATTATTCTAGGAAGGTGGAGAGAATTTACACAAGTGAAAACTGAAATATACAAATGACCTGGAAAGCATGATGGGCAAGGAATGGGGCACTTTAAGTTTTAATTAACTTGAGGATAAAATGCCCTTTAGCTTTGAGAGAGAAAAAAAGTGTGTCATAGGAAGACCATCTAGCTGAATGTTGACAGCATTGCTGCTTAGAAGAAGAATCTTTCTCTATATTCCCTGGATTTATTAGGTGAACCAAACCCTGCTTTAAGAGAATAAATTATTAGGGCTTGTTTCTGGGTTTTCAGTTATCTTGGGAGAAAGCCGCAACCCCTGACAGTGTGTCTTACTATCTGCTGTTAATAGAATGAGATTCCACATTGCACATCTATGATGGACATGTATAAATATATATAAGGATTTCCTCAGGTCATACTGAGTTTAGTCCTGAGTTTTTCACAATTGCTTTCTTGTTAGTTTATATAACAATTTTATGTAAAACACATTTCTTTTAAATGTAAGCAATAATGCTACCACCCCTATTTAAAATAGGGTGCTTTTGGTCATGGATAGGCAAGTCTATAAACTACTAACTTAAAATGTTTTGTTCTTTTTGTGGTACAATTTTTATATGATTATATCAGAATGTGACCACAGGCAGTGATGACATTCTAAAATTTAATTGAAACATACTGGGGTTTGGGCCTCCTTAGTGGCCTATAGGTTAAGTCTCAGCGCTATCACTGCTATGGCCTGAGTTCTATCCCTCACTAGGATGCTAACCTACACATGGCACAACAGACCTCTCCTGTCTCACCCGCTGCTCCCCTCAGCAGTGTATTTCAGTAGGTCCGCCTGTTCTGTACCCTACTCTGTCTCTGGTGAAACCTCTCACCACCACCCCCCCATGCCTCTGGCCTACACCCCAGTTCTTCTACACAATAAACACTTTTTTAATAAAATAAATTACTGGCATTTTATAAGAAACAAAGGATTGAAATGATTTGAGCAGAATGTGTCTTGCTAGTGTGTCTGGTGATAGATTCTGGTGCAGTCTTCCTACTTTCAGTCTAATCTGATTTGATCAATCACTAGGCTTCTTGGTGAGTTAGGTTTAGTTGGGAATTGATAGTTCAGGGCTGTTAAGGTTTGCAGAATTGTTTTCCTGATAGTGTTAAGTTCTACCTCCACACACTTTAAAAATAGAACTACTAAGGTAGGGAAGACTCAGGTAACTTTTGACACTTGTAACACAAGTCTAAACCATGATTTCTACACTCTGTGGCATTTCAATTTATCTGAGCTCTAATCAAAATAGCACCCAGTGCTTCTTGCCCAAAGGCAACTCATCTTCTTGACAAGTCCCATTTCCATTTACCTATTATCATCCTTCTCTCTGAAAACCTTATAATTATCTTTGACACCTCCTCCTCCCTCACCCTAAAAATCAGCTCCTTGCCAACTTTTGTGGTTTTTCTTTCTGTCACATTTCTCCTGCCTACTCTGTTGATTTTCAGAGCTGGTAGTCCAGAGGAGAACGTATTATGTCCTGCTTGGCTACTCTGGCCCATTTAATTTATCCTCCTGACATAGACAAATTAAATTTCCTAAATTTCAACTCACGTGTAATTAATTCCCAATTCAAAAAGTTTAAAGGTTTCCTTTCTTTAAGCCTCCATTATATATCTCTACCTTGCTTCCTATATCATCTTTGCTGTTACTAGTGTAAAAGTTAGAATGTTAAAATGTGTCTAGAATGTTAAAATGTCACAATGGCCAAAACTGACATCAGTGACAGCAAGGCGCTAGCACCTGTAACTTAAAGATAAAACCTCCTCGGCCCCGGGCAGAGGTTCTGGGAATTCGTGTCTGTAAACCTAAAGATAGACCTTCCCCTTTACCTGAGGCAAGTACTCTGTAAAACTCCAAGCACTGACCATCTGTTCCTCATGAATGTGTAATCCCCTGCCCTACATCATGTCATAGCCTCAGTTTGCCCGCGAAAATGCCTTTATAAGCTGACCCAATTCTGTACTCGGGGTCCTCATTTTGCCTACCGAGCTGATTTGGACCCTAGCTCGAGCTAGCAAATAAACCACCACTTTGCTGTTTGCATCGAACCTGCCTCAGTCGTGATTTGGACCCGTATCGTACTTTAACATTAGTATCGGCTACTCCAAGTTACTTGAAAAATTACTGATTTTCAAAATATGGTCAGAATCCTTAACTTTATTCTTGCTTCCCTTTTACCTAAGATGCTATTTATCCTTTTAAGTATCTTTCCTTTCCATCATCACCATAACCCACAAAATTTTTCTCAATTTAGTAAGTGTAACAAAATGCAACATAATTTGGAAAGTTGTTTCAGATACCACTCCTTCTCAAGCTCAAATTGTGAAACTTTTAATTCCTGATGTATGTCATTAAAACTCTCCTTGTCACCTATCTGATTCCCTTGCTATTATTTTACTTAATTTTTTAAAGTTTTCTTACTCCCAGGACCCCTGCCTATCTCTGATCAGTAAGCAAATTCATCATGGGAATCAGTTGATATCATACATTGCACTGGTAGTAGGATGTAAATAAAATTTTGTTGCACTCATATGAGGTGCTTCTATAAACATATTTTTCTTTGACTGAAACATTAATCAGTGTATGTCCCATAACTGTTTTACCATAAATTATCAGCTACTATGACTTTTATTCAGAGAGAAAGATAAATCACTTACATTCAGAACGTATTATTTTCATTGAGTTAATTTCACTTACACTGAAATTCTATTAGTGCTACAAAATGGCAAGATCTTATTTCTATGTTTGTAAAATTACTTTAAAATAACTTTAAATGAAAAAATCAATAAAAATAATATGGTATTTCTACAAAAGAAAATGATGGTAATCAGTCATGAATTTCTGAGGAAAGTAACATTTAGGAAACTCCTTTTCTACTAATGTTTCTGATAAGAAATGAGCTGAATGCACATTATAAGATTCTTTTTAGGCACTGCTACTTTTGAAATATTGCAATGGTGATATTTACATATTTTTGGCAAAATTCACCTATCATGTTAATATTTTGTATTTAACATTTATTAATTTATGCATTACTCACAACACACCATGGTTTCAAAATTTAAAAATTAAGAAACTAAAACTCAATAGTAAATATTCAACCAAGATTATAGAAATAATGATTATCAGAAATAGGGCTTAATTCCTGATTTCTAATTAAGGATGTGTATACACACACACACACACATTCCCCATCACTCTGGGAGTCTCCATGAAAGCCATATTAACTTGTCAGGAATTAGTAGAAATTATGGACATAGATCCTGCTGATTTTGTATGGAAAGATTTCCGATGGATTTTCATATAAATTTTCCTAATCATTCTTATTCAGTAATTTGATTTCTTTTCTACACATGCTACATTTCTTCATTATTTTACCAAATATTTATTCATAATTTACTATATGCAGTAACAGTGTTGAGAGCTAGCTAGAATAATGAATAATGCAGACATGGAGACTTGCCTTGAAGAGATTACAGTTTAGCAAGGAAGACAATACATAATTAATCTACTTCTGGAAGTGTGGGAAGACTGCCCACTGAAAAGAAAATGATGGATAACATATTTTTTAAACATTCCAAATTCCACACCAAGTACCAATACCATATACCAATACCAATACCATAACAAATATTCATAGGCTCAAAATGGATTCAACTGGGAAACAGAAAAGGTAGCTATTTTTTTGAAAAGTGCCTGCTACTTGGGGACATTTGCTAGCTTCAGGTGACTCTGGTATTATATTTTGATGAACTCATGAGGGATATGTAAGCTGGAGAAGATAAGATTGTGAGCTTAATCTAGACCCAACTTAAAGTTGTTTCACCAAAAGGCTACACTCTCAAATTAAAGCTAAATTAGAAATAAGGCACTCAGGAGGCTACATTTTTGTAAAGACAATCTCTAATTGGATTGAATAAAAGGAAAAAAGCTTTATCATTTAAAAACAAAAGTTAGTCCTCTCATGGATTTTTACCACAAAGGTTCACAATTGGGTCACACAGAAAAACCAGAGAAATGTAATTTTAAAGAACATTTTGCAGGAAAAAAAGTATAGGTATCTGTAAACTATAAGCACTGAAATCAACAGGATGAAATGGAACTGTTATAAAATGGGGAAAAATTAGAAATTGGCACTACAGAGATGCAGATTAAAACTATAGTGAGATATCACTTCACATCATGAAATGACACATATTAAAAAAATCTCCCAACAGCAAGTGTTGGAGAGGATGCAGAGAAAAAGATGAGAATGTGAGCCAGTGTGATCATTATGGAAAGCAACCTGGATTTACCTTAAAAAGTTAAAAATGAAAATACCATACAACCCAGAAATCCCAGTTTTAGATATCTATCAAGAGAATGTGTAACCATCAACAATCCATATGTACCACAATATTCCACAGCAGCACGTTTTATAAATGCTAGGACAGAGAGGCAGTCTAAATCTCCTTCAATAAATAAAGTGTCAAGAAGATATGGAGTATTTTATTGCCAAAAGAAAGGATGAAATGTAGCCATTTTCAACAAAATGGAGCTTGAGAGAATTATGTAGAAAAGCAAATACTAGACATTTACATAGCAGACAATTCAATGACATAAAATACTTTCAAAAACCAGTGGACACTAAGAAATGTCCACTGCAAGGGCTCTGAGGTTAAGAGGGAGGGAAATGAGACAAGATTTATCTAAGGAATTGTGGTAGGGGAAATAAATTGACATACACACACAAAAAAAAGAAATTGGCATTACCACTTTGAAGAACATAAAGTTAGTACTTGATAAAACCGAATATGCCCATATCTATGACATACTAGTTATGTATCGGGAATATATCCTTGACAAAAGTCCTGGACATGTGGGTAAGGAGATTTACACAGGGATTTTTTTGTAGTACTGATAATCCAGCTATAATCCAGAATAATCCAGCTATTATCAGTAATGGAATATAAAGCTAGTACCTTAAACACATAATGGAATAGGGGGCCTCCCTGGTGGCCTGAAAGTTAGGTCTCAGTGCTATCACATCTAAGACCTGAGTTTGATCCCCAGCCAGGGAGCTGACCCACATATGGCACACAGATCTCTCCTGTTTTGCACACTGCTCCCCTTAGCAGTGTATTTCAGTACTGTATTTCAGTGTATTTCAAATCTGACTGTTCTGCTCCCCACTCTGTCTTTGGTGAATCCTCTCACCCCTCCATGTTTCTGGCCTACACCCCAGTCTTCTCCAAAAAAAATAAATAAAATTTAAAAACAAAACAAAACACATAATAAAATAACATAGACCCAAAAAGGTAAACAAGGAAAAAAATACATATATTCTATAACATATATAGCTTATGTGTAGTATATATAGTTTATATATATAATTTATATATAGATAGAATATATAGGGGTGTGGGGGGAGGGGGGATGTGGATAAATCTCAAACACAGAATATTGCTTCTCTCCAAAAATTGGAAAGTGTAATTCAAAGATGGCAAAATATTATCATTTCCTAATATTATACCACTTTTGTATTTTCCAAATATTTGAATTATTTTTTTTATAAATATATATTTTTATTATTATTTATGTCTTTTACATTTTGTATTCCCCTTGGGTAGCCCACCACCAATTCACCCGTGATCCA
>PVIJ01014188.1:0-41891 GCA_004024925.1 Scalopus aquaticus | reverse complement strand
AAGATTTATTTTTTATTTATACATACAAGCTGGGGTACAGGCCAGAGGCACGGGGCGGCAAGAGGGTTCACCAGAGACAGAGTGGGGAGCAGAACAGGCAGATCAGAAATACACTGCTGAGGGGAGCAGCGGGCAAGGCAGGAGAGGTCTGCAGCGCCATGTGGGATTCTCCCTGGCCGGGCGTCGAACTCGCGTTGCCACTGCTGACAGCTCCACAGTGCAGCGCTTAACCGCTGCGCCACTGGGGAGGCCCAGATTAGCAGTCTTATTTCCATCCGCAACCTTATTTCTCCCCTGCTATATAACCTACCATATTCTCATTTGCAGCGATTAAGAAATAGCTGTCTTTGGGGCCATTATTCTTCCTACCACGGTGTGGTTGTACAAGTTGTGTACAATACATTTTCAAGCCGATATCACTCACATAGACTGCAATTTGAATAGCACCCCCAAAATGATATGAGGTGACTATCCTGCCCAGACTCACTTGGCTTAAGACAGCTGTCGCACATTTTTCCCTATCAGAGAGAGCGTGTAGAATAACTTTTTCTAATCTCAGTTACTGGAAAGCAGGGTGATGGTGGCTTCTGCATAAATCTGTCAGCTAGTTCCATGGGAATGGGGAGGGAGCTGGGGTCCCTAGGGAGATGGTTACCCTGTGGCCTGTAGAGATGAAATTGTCAGGTTTTCATTTCCAAGTTTTCCTTGGGGCCAAACCTATGTGGTCTCTAATAGGAGTGACTTGCCTTCTCCCCATAATTCTTTGAGCATTTTGTGGAAGGGAAGAAGAGAAAGCGGCATTCCTGATTATTGAAATCCTGCTATGAGGTATCAAAGGAACTGTTTCCAGGCTAGCCTCTGAGGCAGGGAATTTGTTCTTCAGGCTGATATGGTTCTGTGGGTGTTGAATATAATCTCAATGACTATGGAGCACATGGGCCTAAGGCGTCTTTCTGCAGAAGAGTGTTTTCCAGGAGAACTACAGTTGTTAGAGTATCTTCTGTTTTCACTGGTTTTGCATAGGAGCCAGAAACCGTAAATACCTTCTAAATACTCAAGTCAGCAGAGAGATGTACCTTTACACAATGTGCTCTTCACCCCTTTTCCCAACCAAGCTAAAAAAGGAAAACAGGAGAGAAAAATCAGAAAGTCTTCTCAAATGTGCCAGGGCCATTAATTCAAACAGTTTCAGGAATTACAGAAGTAAAGGATCCCTCTTTTGTGGATGAAGTGAAGATCTCATTTATCATCATTTGCAAAAGCTCAGTGAGGCAAAGATAAATCTCTTTATCTCCAGACCCTTCCAATTCCTATAGTAAATAGCAACACTCTACACATTTCATTGTAAAGAGAGTCATTATTGGGGACTTTTAAATAAGTTGATAAAAGTTCTGCTGTCAGTTTATAATCACTATTTAGTTCTTTGTAATGTCCCTACAACTTCTGTTTCTGGGCTACTATTGCTCAGGGCAGAGGTGATGCTTCTGGTTTCCAAGTTGATTGGCTTTTATTAGGAGCCAGGAAGTTTGATCTAGATTAAAGCCGCGCTGGTGAGCATGGGAACACGGAGGAAGGTCAGCAGGTTACGTGAGCAAATTGCCACCAAATGGAGGATGTGACCTCAGTTTTTCCTTTTGCAGGGAGGCCCCATGGCTCACACGTTCTTAGGAACATAGCAGTTGTTCAAAATAGAGAATACTGGAAGGAAACAGCTGACAGCCCATGGAGCTCATAAGTACTTGTCTAAATGTCCACAGGCTCTTTGTGCATAGAATTAGCATGCATTCTGTCTGGTCACTGGTTGACTACAACATCCAGGCTTGTTCTGTTATAGTGCATTATTAGATTATGCTCAGTATCTTCTCTTTAATGTGTAATAAATTTTAGAGTAGAGCAAGGGCCGTCTGGCTAAAGTTTATGACTTGAAGCAAAATCAAAGCAACTTATTGCTTAATGGATAAAGGCTATTGCTGAAAGATCGACCAACAACCAACGCAGGAAAAACATTGCTATATTTTGTTTCTTAACCCAATTTAATATTTAAAGTTGTCAAGATTTTTCTTCAGTTGTCAGGTAACCATATATAACATAAGGATGAATAAACTTTTTCTGTAAAAAGCCAGGTAGGAACTATCCTAGGTTTCATGGGACAGATGGTTTCTGTCGCAACAATTGAACTTTGCCATGTGCCACAAAAGTAGCCACAGACATTGTGTAAATGGATGGGCGTAGCTATGTTCCAATCTGTTTTATTGACAAAGAGAGCTCGAGGGGCAGGCTTGGCCTATGGGTAGGTTGTATTTTGACCATGTCTAGTTTAAGACAAGAAATAAACTCAATTAACTAGCTCAGTTTTGAAAATAAACTCTAAAAACCAGAGTAATAAAGCCATTGATCCAATCTGGTGGGAGGGAATCCCTTGTCCAAACCACTGTGTTCTTTACATTTTCAACTATCCTGACTTTCCTAAAGTCTTTATTTGTTGCTCTCATGTGCTCCCCTGTGCTAAGATGCTGTGGGATTCTGTGGGCAGAAGGGAAAAATTGGGGAGAGGGTAGGTTGTAGGTGAGGGGGGCTGGCATGCTTGAGTGAGACAAATTTATACAACTTGAGTTGTGTACATGGGTGTGGACTACCCAAAGTTTTGATTTTATTCTCTAGCAAAGGCCAGCAGCTGGTCTAACCAGGACAAGTGCGTGTGTGTTGCCTTCCTCACCACCAGCCACGGAGGCAGGACCCAGCAAACGCCAAGTTCAGTACTTAAAAGTTTGATTTTGTTGATGCCCTCCTTACTTAGGAAAAATGCTACCTTCTTTCAGCACCTCTCATTTTTAAGTCAATTTAGTGCCAAGGGCCAGATTTTAATCTTAAATGTCAAGTATACTTATAAATGTCAAGTGCACATATAAATGTCAAGTGAACTAAGTAGTTCCTCATATCCTCTGCTACTGAAGTGTAGAGGCCACCATACAGAAGACCCATGACTCAAGGATTCCGATTCTTAATGGAATTTGTTCTTGTGCTGGAGGCACAGCTGTCTAGTTAGATGTTATATTCACTCTGCAGTCTCACAATGAAATTGGAACAGTTTTCAGAGTTAGAGTCAATGAACCACATACTTGTTTATAAGAAGTTACGTAGAGAGTGCGAGTCCTCTTGGGTGAATTTTTTGAAAGGAAATAGGATCAACAGAAAAAAACAATTTCAGGGGAAATTGCTTGTGTGCCCATTGGACAAGGTTTTGATATGACCTTTGGATTGCCTGCCTGCTCATGTGGCTGGGACACCTTTGCTTTCTCGTCACTGAATCCTTCCTGCTCATGCAAAGGAAAGCTTGGCCCTAATTTATAATTTCATAATTTGTATTTTTCCTGAAATGGATCCTTTTTTTTCTCCAAACACAATTCTTTGGGTTTTTAATAAACATTCAAAGGTCCTATGAGTATGTGCTGAGTTTCTTGCACGTGCATACATTTCTTCCTTTATCCATTTAGGAAACACTTCACCGGCATCTACGGTGTGTTAGGTGCTGGATATAAACAGCAGTGAGTTCAGAGCTTACACTTCAGTGGAGAGGACAGATCTTAAATAATTCATCACCTAAGAAAGTAAATAAGAGCCATGATAAGTGCAATGAAGGAAAAGTACATTGTGTTCTTATAGCTTTTAAAAGGGAGAACTGGGCTAGTCCAGGATCGGAGAAGACTGCTCTAAGGAAGTACCTATCTGGGCCGAGACTGGGAGAATGAGTGGAGGGTCTCTAGACAGAGAGTGGGAGGAAGAATGAATGAGGTGGACAACTCTAGATGCAAAGCCCTTAAAGTAAGAAGAAAGAGTCTGGAGTGCTGAGTGGACCATTGTATCCTGACCTCTTGTGCAGGAGAGGTACCACAGGTTAGTTTCTTCATAGCAGAAATTAATGGAGACCCTGGGGGACAAGGTACTATCTTAGGTACTGGGAATATAATAAAGACAAAATCCCTGCCCTCATGGAACTTTCTGGGTGATGCATCATATGAATCATTTGATGTCCATGTCATTTCCTATAGTGACAAATGCTCTGAAGAAAGTGAAAATGGGTGATCAGAGAAGGCCTCTCTGAAGATGCCCCATTTGAGCAAATAGATCATTTTCTGGGAGGAGAATTCCAGGTTGTGGGATCAGTCAGTGAGAATATACCTGGTGTGTTTTTTAGACTTTATTTCATTTAATGTTCTCAATAAAGTTAAAAGGCATATACTAGGTAACTTGTACTAAATTCACAACTTATGCGTGACAGGGTAAGATTGATACCTGGGTCTATCCCTTTCCTGTACTCACTCAGTATATGATACTGCAGATTTATGGTTTATTAACCCAAGTCCAGATATGCACAAGTCACTTGATAATTTCAGTTAAAATTGTCACATCGAGACTAGACAAAACTTTTTTTTAAAGATTTATTTATTTATGAAAACAAGCTGGGGTGTAGGCGGGAGGTGCAGGGAGTGAGAGGATTCTCCAGAGACAGAGCGGGGAGCAGAACAGGCAGAGTGACTGAAGTACACTGCTGAGGGGAGCAGCGGGCGAGGCGGGAGAGGTCTGCTGCACCATGTGGGAAGCTTCCTGGCTGGGGATTGAACTTGTGCTGCAGTGGGTCTGGATGGTTTCATAGTGCTGTGCTTAACCTGTTACACCACCAGGGAGGCCAAGACTAGACAAAACTCTTAACATTTGTCCTGGGTAACACCCCAAGCTGATTCTGATAGAGGTATTCTCACCTTTTTTTTGTGTTGGAAAATACACTTTTGGGGCCTGGCATAAGGAAAGCCCATACTTATTGTATATGTATGTTCGGAATCTTTGTGTAACATACACAAAGTCCAAGACAAATAGGAGACTTAGTGTCTATGCTCTTTCTTCCATTAATCGTGTAAACTGAGGCAAGCATAATCTCTCTGAGTTCCGGTTTCTTCATCTGTAAAATGGGAATAATATCATCTACATCTCTGAGATGTTGTGACTATCCAATTAAAATATCTCTACCTGAAAATATACCCAGAATTAAACTGTTTCTCTCTGTCTTTACTGTGACACCCTGGTCCAATCACCAGTATTTTTTTCCTGGATTATTGCAATCGCCATAATCTTCCACCCTGTTCACTCCATCTGCCAACTCTATTCTGAATGGAACAACCAGGGGAGCCTGCTGAAAGCAAATTAGATCTTAGTAGGACTTGCTATTCTGTTCCAGTTCCTCCAGTGGCTCATTAGCTCACTTGGAATTTAAGGAAGGTCCTAACATCGGCCAGCACATCCCTCCATGACGCCCGCCTACGTCACCACCCTGCGCTCGTTCCCTTGTCTGTGGTGCTCTCACTCCGCTCCAGCTGCAGTAGGCAGAATCTCAACTTGGAGGTTTTGCTTACCCTAGCCCCTTTCAGGAACAGATTTTTAAAAAAAGATTTATTTGTGCATAAAGAACTGGGGTGTAGGCCAGAGGTGCAAGGCATGAGAGGATTCACCAGAGACAGAGTGGGGAGCTTAAAAGGCGGATCTACTGAAGTACCCTGCTGAGGGGAGCAGCGGGGAGGCAGGAGAGGTCTGCTGCGCCATGTGGGAAGCTCCCTGGCTGGGGATCAAACTTGTGCTGCAGTGGCTCTGGATAGCTTCATAGTGCTGAGACTCCCTTGTGCCACCAGGGAGGCCCAGGAACACAATTTGAACAGAGAGCTACATGGTTGATACCCACACTTCTTCCTCTTGATGCACTTTCTTGATAAAGCCTACTGGGACCATTTATTTAAGATGGCAACTACTTTCCTCACATTTCAGACCCCCTCACCTTGCTCTACTTTTTCTTTTCCATAGCATTATTGCTTTATACAATACAGGCTTTACTTGTTTATACAGTATAATATGATACCAAATGGAAAATGTTGAGAGTGGTAGTGGTTACTATTAAATTACACCAGGGCAACAGATATCACTGGGATTTAGTAATTTACAATGATTTCAAAAACTTATGTCTCCCCTTGCTAGGGTTCATGAGGATAGGGATCTTTGTATGTTTTGTTGCTGCTTGCTTCTCTCAGATGCCAATAATAGTGCCTGGCATAAAACATTATCAGTAAACATTTTTGTATGAATAAATGAATGTGTTGAAAGATGTTTGTTTATAATATATAATTTACTGTAGACATGTGTCTTACTCATTTTTTCTGTGTGTCTATATATGCAAATACACATATGATGTGACATACATGTATCTATGTCTTTATATTTCTATATACTAAATATATATTTAATGTTAGCAGTCCCTCTCCGCTCTACCTCCTTTGTCCCCTATGATAGGTAAAAGGTAACTTTTGCTGTATATTTTATATGTACTTTATTTTTCTTAAGATTTGTTTTTATTTATGCATACAAGATCTAGGGTATAGGCTAGAGGTGCGGGGGGTGAGAGGACTCACCAGAGACAGAGTGGGGAGCAGAACAGGCGGATTGACTGAAGTACACTGCTGAGGGGAGCAGTGGGTGAGACAGGAGGGGTCTGCTGCACCATGTGGGAAGCTCCCTGGCCGGGGGATTGAACTCGTGCTGCATTGGCTGGTGATAGCTTCATAGTGCTGAGATTTAACCCCTACACCACCAGGGAGGCCCTTATATGTACTTTAAAATCCTATGAACCGATTTAAAAGATAAACTTATTCCAAGCAGGTGCAAAGGTGTTGCTTATTAAAGACTTTCCTCCTAGGGCACATTTCTCTATTCAGGGCCTGTAGATAGGACATTCACCTCAAGATGGAAGGCAAAGCAGGTTCCATCCCTATTGAAGGGTGGGCACACCATCTGTTAACCAAGGACCGGACAGGCATGGATGCAGTAGAGTGAGCTTGCTCTTGCAAAATATGGCATCATGGGTCAGAAGTGATGTCTGGTATGGAGACATTCAATTGATAAGGGTTAAATTAATGATAGCAATGCGATTTAACCCATGTCTTGCCATATAAAGTGCTTGGCAACAATCAGAAGTAGTTATTTCTTTATTTCTGCGTCCATTCTTTCCTCCATCTGCTCTATTTATCGATCTGTTTTTGAATGAATTTCTGGCAGAGACCAAAATACAATGTGCTCTTATCAAAGTTAATGAATGAACTGAATCCAAATGTAAAATGGCTTATATTCCATTTTGCTTACTCTATAGTTTTGGAAATGCTTAGATAAACAAGACTGTGCAATTTACTTCTAAAGCCAAAGCAAAATCAATAAATAAACTTCCATGCTTCCTCTCTTAGTTGATGAGACTGATGAGGATGATTAAGGCAGATACTTTTAACAAAATTTAAGAAGAGTAAGGCCTCGCTGGGCTTCACTTCATGGACTTCCTTCTCTCTTGGTCAGTCAGATTTGGTTGAGTTGGCGTCTCAAGCCTCTCACCTTCACAACATCTGAATTACCTTTTCCATCCAGAGTGCTCTTCTTATCTCCCAACTAAGTGTCTAACAGAGTACAGGCGGGAAAGCTGATTGGGTTCAGCTGGATCGTGAAAATAGATATTTCCACATTTTATCTTCTCTTCAGGCATTTGTGAAATTATAGGCAAGATCAATGTGGAAAGAGATAAAGCCTTTACAATTCCAGTAATGGACAAGAAAGGAAGGAGAACTTCTACTGACAGCTTTCTTTTTCTATTACGTCATCGCCAGGAGAAACCTCTAGTTCAAAATCATAATCAACTTTTGTGGTTTTGTGTTATCCAAGTTTGCAAAGTCAACTATCTAGTTTAAATGTTATAACATACTTAAATTACCAAAGCAAGCTTGAGCAGAGCCAGGAACATAGTAGGGACTCAATTCATGTGTTCATTGGATGGTCATTATCTTCTCTGGCCATATTCTTCTGTCAGTTCATCTCTCGTGTCAGAAGCCGGGTGGCTGCCACAGATCTGAACAGCTACAGAGGAGATACAGAGATGTGAACTGCCCAGTCACAGACTTGTAACTTCATTTTTCTGTTAGCGAATTCATTTCTTTCTCACATGCCTCGTCTACCTTACAGCCATAACTTGATCTAGTTGCTTAGAAAAACCCTGATCTAGTTGCTCCCAGGTAAAGTCAGTCTAAATCAGTGAGGTCTCAGTTTATACAGGTGAGCAATTGAGCCACATTCTGTTCTAAAGCACCTTCTTGCGTTTTCTCTTTCTCTTCCATCTCTGAGTTTTTGAGACTTTGGAAGATGGTGAGCCTTTGTGCAGCTGCTGTAGGACATTTGGAAGAAGAGACTCTCACAAAGCTGTCTTCTTGAGTTCCCTGCCTTGCCCTCACGAGCTTATCCCAGTCCAGTTGACCTGTGGCTTAAGCATTAGGAAGACCGGGCCTGCAAGTACAGAAAACCACACCACAGTGCCACATGACACAGGCTGTTTATTGTTTAGCAATAAGAGAATCCAGGCGCAGGGGCCACCCTGAGTGTCTTGCCGCCCTGCCATCATTTGCCTGTTGGCTTTTCAATTTTGTGCTTCTCACCCTATCTCACTCCATGGCCGCTTTATCTCCTGATGCCACATGGGCTTTCCAAGGCAGAAAAAAGGAGGGACGATCTGCTGTTAATCATTAGTTCTCTTCTTGTTCATGCCTCTTTCATCAGGAGAGTAGAAGGTTCTGGAAAACTTCCTGTTAGCAAACATGAGACCGATTACCCTTTGTGAAGGAGGAGGGAGAACGACTTGCGGTTTTCCACCTTCTGTCCTGGGAGATGGGCAAGGGCGGTGGAGCTGAAAATGGAATCTTGAGTGGTCATCCTTCAGTTTCGGCCACCATTACGCCTGTTCTTCAGTCAGGAAACACGCAGTACTCCCGAGATTGAGTGAGACGGTCTGCGGGGAAATGACCAGGTCCCATCGTTGAATTTCTTGATGTCTAAGGGGAACTTCCATGTGCAGGAAATACGATTTGCAGTTACTTGGTTTTTTATTAATTGCAGAAAGTTAGAAATCGAAAAGTAGTTTTCTCCTGGAGTTTAAATTTAATTAAAACATCTTAGTCTAGTCCAAAAACCCAGTATATTTTGCAATCGTTTAGAAGGCAGCCTTCGATTCATGTTTGATCAAATCAGGCTGAATAGGCTAAATTTTGCTTAATTAAATGAATTCCTATTTGGAAAATCAGGTGCCTCAATTCTCTTCAACATTTCAAAGTACATATTCAAGTCAAATCTGTCTGATTTTCTTTTGAAGCACTTCAAGTGCCTGACCAGGTAAACTTATAGGATCTCAGCATGCAAAACCTTACCAGTTGCTTGAACAACTGTGATACATTTAAAAGTTGAACTTGTAAATATAAAGAATATTAAATTCTCTTAAACATTCCAGCACATTTTATGAAGCGAATGTAGTCAAAATATCTTTCATACTTTAATAGAACCACAGGTAAATGAACATTTTAAATTGGCACCTGTTCTCTCTGTTTAGACTATAATTCTAAAATATGCCACATTCTCTTCAACATCACAAGCACATTAAATATCAACTGCACACAGGTTATTGTAAACTTCACATACTGGTATCCATTCCATGGCTGTGATTCACTTCATTAGCTCTCGATTTTATTTGAATCTTCCTAAGGTTTTTTTTTAAAGATTTATTTATTTATGCATACAAGGACTGGGGTGCAGGCCAGCGGTGTGGAGGGGGGTGCTGAGAGTATTCACCAGAGACAGAGTGGGGAGCAGAACAGGTAGATCTACTAAAGTACACTGCTGAGGGGAACAGCGGGGAGACAGGAGAGGTCTGCTGCACCATGAGGGAAGCTCCCTGGCTGGGGATCGAACTTGTGCTGCAGTGGCTGCTGATAGCTTCATAGGCTGAGACTTAACCCCTTGCACCGCCAATGGGGGTGTGTGTGGTTAAAGACACTTAGTCTTAAGGGAGGAAGCGCATCCTCACAGGCTAGGCCAGCTGGGCTTGCCATCGCAAGTGAACTGATAACTAGGAGCCAGAGGTGTGAGAGTCGGAGACAGTACCTGAGGCAACAACAGCCCAGGGACATTCTAGTTGCAAATAGCTGTGTGAACAGGGCTTCTCTTTAAATCACTTCGGTGATAGGAAGCTCTTGATCCATCTCCATCAGCTTGGGTTGGTTTCTTCTAGTTCAAATTCTGCCCGTACATCACTCTTCCATCATCCTTATCTAATTTGAAGAGATGAAAGTCTTCAAAATGCCCCTTCCCCCAAATTCATAACTAAATTCCTTGGACTGCTTTCTAGTGCTGAATGAATCCAAGAATCTCAGATGTCCATCTGACCGCCATCCATTGTGGCAGCCGAGTGGACTCCGTGTGCCGCGCCCGCAGCTGCATCTGGAGTTGGTCTGCAGGTGCCAGTTCTTACTCTGGCCCAGGCTGTTGTGCAGCAACTGCAGCTTCTGGTTCCAGAGAGGGGTCCTGGGTGCTGGGGTGGGCAGAGCTGTCCCTCCCACTGTTTGTTCTTTCCTCGTACCCCTGGGACACTGGGCAAACCCACTGGCTCTCTCTGCCATCTTTTACGCCCCACTGGGTACCCATGGAAACTTTGGAGCTGCAGAAGTTTCAGGAGTGTTCTCACATCCTCCTTTTGCCCGTGTCACCCATGAGCATGCCATCAGTTGTACTTCGTCACATGGGGATCTTCTCTCCTTCCCCAGCTCCAGCTCTGTGGAGAGTGGTGACAACTCTTCGGCTTTCTGCTCTAAACCATCCTGCTCTTCTCAGCTCTCAGGGTTTTTCTGGTAAGTGTGAATGGGTGAGGAGAGTGGATTGTCCCAATGTGCGACTGCATCTCACTCTATCCCACTTGAGCTCTTTGCTTTTGAACTTGAAGGCAGGACATTTTGGCTCCTTTGTCTCCATGGAACAATCTGTGAACTTCCTCCTGGGTTAATTGCAGCTCCATTTCTCACAGCAGAAATAGGAGCAGTCACATGGTAGAAGAAAGGGCTCACCAGTTCAACACACAGATGATCATTTGGCCAGTCATGGTATATTACCCAGGTGGTGCACGGATTTCTGGTACCTTCTCTTCTAAGCAGGTGTGTGGTTTAATAGCTGGAGCAGCTACAAGCGGATCTTACGGTCTAGCATGAGAATGGTTTGCAGGTTTATTGGAACCAAGGCCAGTGGCTTCTCTAAATGTCTGATTCCTATTCTTCCTCGAGCTTTCTATTTAAAGTCCACTTTACCTGGAAGGACTTTTTGACCCCTAGGCCAGACAAGCCTCCCTATTCTACATTCTCATGGTAACCTCATTTCACCTTGAGCATACACCCCACTTAACGTTTTGGTGTCAAGTTTATCTCTCTCAGCAGACTGTGAACTCTCAGGCTGCTGGGACATCGCCCCTCCTCTCTCTCCAGTGTCTAATGCTTTGTTTAGCACTGAGTACCTGCCCAACAAATATAGAATGAATGAATATCTTGTAAATTATTTTGCTTGGCAAAATACAGTAAACACAAAGAAGGGGCTGGACCAATGGCTTGGCGTCTCTGGGCTGCATGGCCTTAGGCAGTGGGGCTAGCGAAAACTGTTAATTTTCACCAGATGCTTTAAAGGCAGCAGAAGGCATGAACTCAGGAGGTGAGGCTGTGTCTTGGCATATCCCAAGCATGGCATTTTCAGCTTCCAGAGAAGAGGACATTTTTTTTTTATTGCAAACAATCAAAACCACAATGCTATTTTCAGTTTAGTTAACTAGATCGAATGGAGTGACTTTACTGATGTGTTGAAACTTGTTAGTGGAGAAACACTTTACAAACTGTAAATGGGAATTGAGATGAATCTAAGACTTCCTTTCATTTTGCAAAGCAGGCGAATCTTCCAGGATTTATTTTCTTCATGACATTCTTTTATAGAATACATTTGAACAGACTTAAGATGAAACAGAGATTTTTCATGTCTTTTGACCCTGAGCCATTTATATGAGAAAGGCTTTTAAAGCATGAATATTTTTGGCTTGAACAACTGCACCTTTGAAATGGCATAAAACACAGTGTTTAGAACTGCAAATATCACTGACATTTCTAAAGTGCAAACAATGTTTAATAGCATGGCAGAAAATTTATTGCCTCTGCATGAATATAGGGATTGCTTGGAAGTTTATGGTATTTAAGAGTTAAAGAAATCAGTGGAAAACTCGCTATAGACTAGCTCTGTGTAATCAGAAGTAGGTATTATAATTAGGAGGTCTTTGAACTCTTTTAATGCTTCAATAAATATGCCAAATATCTATGGCAGCCTGCTGTTGTCCCAGCCCAGATTGCTACTTTGCAGGTAGGTATCAATCTTCACTACTTGCAGTGTTCAACCTTTTTGAATCCGTGATCAGGATCCATCTGCTCAGTTCTATTTGTTAGTGTGTTTTCTTGTGACATAAATCCTTCAAAAATGTTCATCTCCGTGAGGTGTCATAGAACCTGCGGTGTGTGTTGTTCACACTCGATAATAGTGTAATAGTCTTTAGCTACCAAGAGCATAGAGTAAAATATGCAAAACCAAAAGCCATGTACTTTCGCCTTGGGAGTCAACAGCGGCCCCCTGGCAGATGGGTGCGGGAGGGCGGGAATTATCAAAGATGGCCACGGTGCACGAGTAGCAGGCTCCTGTGGCTCAGAATAGGGCACCAGGTTCACTGGGCATTTCTGAGGCTCATATCCTGGTGATAGGCTTGCTTAGTGTCTGGCTGTAGAAAATAAAGTGGGGCAGAAGTGACTGCTGGGAAGTGGGAGTCTGGGATGACATCCGGGCACTGCCACTCTTCTCTAAGTGAAGAATCTGGCGATTCCGTAGGGACAGCAAAGTTGTTTAAAATTTGGAGAGATTTTACTTTGAAAAGTTGTGATGTTCTTTGACCCCCAGTCCATTTTTCAGTTTCCCATTCTAATATTTTTCTGATGTTTCCAGAAAACTACATCTTTTTCTTTGAGAAAAGAGTAATGGAAACAAATTTTTACTATAAAAATTATTTGAATTGTTGCCCAGGAGACGAACATTCCCAACTGTTGAGTTTCATTTCATGTTTTTCTCATCGAGCATTAGACCCGGTAAGCACAGTTCTCCCAGTTTATAGGCTTATTTATTTCAACGAATATTTGTTGGCTATTTCCCGATAAACAAATTACAGAGCAGAATGGTTAATGATTTGCCAAACTGATATAATCAGGTCCCGCTTAATTTTGTATATATGAACTTTCATTCCATTGTTTACAGTATTTTGTTAAGTATATTTTGCACTACAAATTTAATTATTATTTTACATCATCTGTTTTTAGATGAGCTTTTATCTAATCATTGGCTGCTATATCCTCGCACATCTCAGATTTGTTTCTGTAGTCATTTTCCTTCTTCCTTAAGTACATCTTTCAGTAGTCACGTCAGAAATGTTATATATACGTACACACACTCACACACACACAATGGCTTATGAATCTGTCTTCCTCCCACTTAGCAAATGAGTATTCATGCTATTTGTTCATTTGAACTAATTTCGCCATTCATTTATTATATTATTTTTTTAAGATTTATTTATGCATGCAAGGTGGGGTATAGGCCAGAGGCGTGGGGCGGCAAGGGGGTTCACCAGAGACAGAGTGGGGAGCAGAACAGGCAGATCAACCAAAATACACTGCTGAGGGGAGCAGCGAGGCAGGAGAAGTCTGCCACGCCATGTGGGAATCTCCCTGGCCGGGGGTTGAACTTGTGTCGCTGCTGCCAACAGCTCCACAGCGCAGCACTTAACCGCTGAGCCACCAGGGAGGCCCACCATTCATTTATTTTATCCAACAAATATTTGTTGCATGCTTAGTCTGAGTGTAAAAAAATTACATTGGTTGCTCTTCTCATGGAGCCTGAAGTCTAGTGGTGGAGGCAAATGTTAAAGAAATTATCACATAAATAAGTTCAAAATGACAAGAGAGAATAACAGAGGATTTATTATTAATCAGAGAGGGGGGCAATTAGAGAGGAACGGTTAGGCAAAGGTTCTTTAAGAAAAAGTAAATTTAAGCTGAAATCCAAAAGTGAGGTGGGTGAATGAGGAAGGAATGATAAGCATGAAGTCACTGAGGCAGGAAAGAGACTTGCCTCGTCCAAGACAAAGAGAAAGTCAGAAATGGTGAGTGTATAATGAAAGGGGAGGGTAATGAAAATGAGGAAGCTAAATAGCTAGATAGTTAAGGACTATGTAAACCAAAATGGGAAGCCATTGAAAGGTTTCAAATAGAGGAGTGACATGACGTGTGTGTGCTTTTTAATTTCATTATATATTATATCTTAAAATATATGTCACTTATATTTAAAGTAGGAGTAGTGATAATACAATGAATAATGAATACCTGTGAACCTACTACCCAATTTAGGAACTGGACGATGACCAATATTCCTTATTTTTTAATATTGTTTGTGACTTCTTCCCCAATGCCTTTCTCCTACCACCGCCCACCTTACTATTCTAAATTTTGTTTTGGTCATTCCTTCACAATTTTCTTTTTACCACAATCATGTTTGTATAATCTCTAAAGAATCTTTGTTTTGAGTTTCATAAAAATGATGTTAGACTAGATGTATAGTCTTTATGCAACTCTTGATAAACTGAGCATTACATTTGAGGGTTGCATTCATGCTGATGATTTGACTGCAATGATACATCTTCAACACAGTATCATATTTTCTTGTGTGACTATTTTACAATTCATCCATTTTATTGTGCATGGATATTTGACATGTTTACAGTTTTTTGTCGGTTTGAGTGTTCTTATACCTGTCTCCTGGTTAGCATGTTCAAGACATTGTCTAGGGTGTGTGCTTAGGAATTGAATTGCTACGTCATAGCCCGTGAGTATGCCTAGTTTTATTAAATAATGCCATCTTGTTTTTTTCCTAACCCTTTGCCAGTATTGTATTGGTTCCTTTTGTTTCACATATTTACTTGCAACTGGCACTGTCAGACTTTTTATTTTTTGCTCATATTGTGAGGATAAAATACTATCTAATTTGAAACTTAATTTGCATTGCCATGATTACTAATGAGGTTCAGTGGGTTACATGATTATTTTGCCAGTCTTTGTGGAATGTTTTGTTTTTGCTCATTTCAAAGTTATTAATTTGCTTTTGATTTTAAGGCATTTGATTTTGTAGTTCTTTATGTATTTTACATATCAGTTAAGCTAATTTTCAGTTTATAGCTTACATTTTTACTTTATCCTGGCTTTCTATTTTTGTTTACTTTTATTTTTTGTCAAGTTAGAATTGGCATATAACAGATACAAGTATACAAGAAAATTATTTGATATTTGCCTAGATTGTGAGATCATCACCACACTAAATCTAATAGTTACTACCCATCACTATACAAAGTTAACTTTTAAGATTTACTCTCTTGGCAGTTTCCAAGCCCGCCCCTTTCTCTTCTCCTCCTGTAATTCCATAATGAATATATTCATTTGATGGTGTCCCTTCGGTCCCTTATGTTTTCTTCCTCTTTTCATTCTTTTTCAAACTTCTTCCTCTAACTGGCTACTTTCAGATGACCTATTTGTGAGTTTACCAGTCTTGTCTTCTGCATGGTGGACTCTGTTGTTGAGGTGACTGATTGAATTTTTCAGTTCTGTCATTGTATTCTTCAGCTCCAGGATTTCTGTTTGGTTCTTTTCTATGGTTTCTACTTCTTGATTAAACGTCTCATTTTGTTCATGCTTTTTTTTATCCTGGTTTTGTTGAGTTGTCTTTATCTGTTCTCTTAGGTCTCACTGAGCTTCTTTAAAACGATCATTTTGAATCCTTTTGAGGCAATTCATAGATATTCATTTCTTTGGGTTAGTTACCGGAGCTTTTGTTAGTTTCCTTAGTGGTGTCATGTCTGTCTGATACTTCACAGTCTGTGTGGCCTTTCATTGTGTCTGTTCATTTCCCTGAGCATTGTGTCCGTACATTTTCCAGTCTACAGACTGGCTTGGAATGTTGGGTCCCTGAGCTGATGATATTGCCTTCTGGACTGCTGTTGAGTGTTACTAGAGTTGCTTCATGTGACTCCTGCTGCAGTGTGGTGGGGCAGGCAGGCGTCCAGAGGTTGCCCTGTTAGCAGGGACTCAGGCGGGTGCAGATCCTGCCTGGGCCCTGGGAAGATGCAACCACCTCTAGGACTCTGGTTAACGGGCTGCTGCTGGAACAAGTGTTCGTTTCAGGTCTGCAGATAGCCTGTTTCCAACAGCATGGATGGGCCTTCTCTTGGGCCCCTGGGAGGGTTCTTTCCAGTTCACTGGATGGGTCCCTGGGCGGGCAGGGCTGGCTCCAGCCTGCCGCTGGTGAATCCAGTACCAAATCACAGGCCTTTCTCTGAGAGCATGGACTGGTGTGTCTGCAGGTGAGTCGCTGGGTAGGCAGGATTGCTGCCAGGCTGACTAAGAGGAGCTGGAGCTGGGCCACTGGTTCCTACAGGGTTCACACAGGGGCTGAGTTTGGAGGGCTCGTTACCCAAGACGTGGGAGGCAATACTCCTCTTGGGTCCCTTGGTGGCTGGTGCTGGGGGAAGATCAAAGCCAAATGGGACTACAGTTGAGTCAGCAGCACAGTGGAGCTGTTTCTGAGTCTGTAGCTAGGACTGCAGTTGGCAAGCCTGCCACCTTGGAATGGTCTTGCCTTCCCCAAATATCTTCCCTTGGACTTGGGCTCCCCCAGGATCTCAAAGCTCGCACAAAGGTACTTTTGTCTGTGTGTAACTGTCAAACAGTTATTGCTAAGGGAGGATTCAAGCAGGGAAACTCGCATTCTGCCATCTTGCTAATGTCATCCTTCTCTAAGTTATAAAGCTTTGCCTTCTACATTTAATTTTTTACCATATGGAATAGATTTTTTTGTAAGATGTGAACTATAAATACAATTTCACCTTTTTCCACGTGGAAGGAAATTGTCCCAGCACAATTTATTAATCAACGTTCCATCTTTCCCTAGTAATCTTCAGTACCATTTCTATCATATCAAGTTTCCGTGTGTGTGAATGTAGAAGTCACTGTTTTTGGTTTCACTATTAATTTGTCTACTCCGTTACACCTATAAAATTTCCTTATTTTCTGTAATGTAATGGTAAGTCTTAAAATCTTAGATGGAAATTCTTTCACTTTGTTTTTTCTTTTTGAGTTTCATCTTTGCTTTTCCACATAAATTTTACAGTTGGTTTATCACATTACACATAGGCTTTTGGGATTTCAATTGAAATTGCACTGATCAGGACCTCCCTGGTGGCATACGGGGTTGTCTCAGAACTGTGAAGCTATGGGCAGCCACTGTGGCATGAGTTCGATCCCTGGCCAGGGAGCTTCCCACATGGCCCAGTGGACCTCTCCTGTCTCGCCCCCTGCTCTCCTCAGTAGAGTGTTTCAGTGGATCTGCCTGTTCTGCTCCCCTCTTTGTCTCTGGTGAATCCTCTCCCCACCCCACCTCTGGCCTACACCCCAGCTCTTGTATGCATAAATAAATAAATAAATAAATAAATAAATAAATAAATCTTTTTAAAAAAGAAATTGCACTGATCATATAGCTTAGTTTACAGAGACCTGACATCATTAGGATATTGAGAGTTTTAGGAGTATGATATCTCTTCTCCTTTACTGATTCTTCATCACCATCTTCTCAATTCTACCTACAGGAATATCCCAGACCATTTAATGGGGAAAGAACAAACTTTTCAAAAAATCTCAAAGGACATTGAAAAGGAATGACCAGAGAGGCAGGAGGACAACAAGGAGATGTGTCATCAAGAAAGCCAAGAGAGAACAGAAGGACAGGACAAGCACCTGAGATGCTTCTGAGCCGTCGACTAAGGTAAGGAGAGAAGTAATCACTAGAACTAGCCAACGCAAATTAATTGGTCACATCCAGGCGATATGTTGAAATGAATTAATAGAGGCAATCGTGTAAGTGAAGAAGATTCGAAAGCAAACTGGAAGGAAATGGCAGCAAGTGTAGATACATCAAATCAGAAACCTTTTCTCTGAAGTGGAGCTAAGAAATAGAGTCGGAGCCAGAAAAGGAGTTTTGCAAAACATGAAGTATTAGAGTATGTTTAAATATTTATGGGAAGGATGCTGTTGAAAGAGTGTGTAAAGAAGCGTAAGAAGCAATGGGTAGCCTTTGGCGTGCAAACAGTAGCTGAGAAGACAGAGTGGAAGTGGAGCTAGAGCGCAAGTGGAAATGTGGGAGGGAAACTTCCCTTGTTTTACTGCAGGGAAGACAGAGTGGGTGGTTGCAGATTACAGGTAGGCTTACAAGTGTAGTGGCAAGTAGGTAAGGGCGCTACAGTTTAAAGGTTTCTATTTTCTGTATGGAAGATGAACTGTAGTGTAACTTGGCACTTTAGTAGTGGAGAGGAGCATCTGTGCGAGGCTTGAGTGAAGAAGGTATGTCCTCCTGATTATAGAGCCTGTTGAGCAGGGTTAATAGAGAACTACAGAGGATGGTAGTGTTTGAAATTTGTTGGATTTGGTGATTATGTATGGTAAGGTGGCTTATAATGTAGATAGAACCCCAAATATATAATGACCAGATCATAAAGGTGTGTTTCTTGCTTATGTTGGTGTCCCAGCTTAGCAGGAAGCTCCCCTGCACCTGGCCTTCCTCGCCTTCTATGGCTCTGCTGTTCCTCACAAGGGAAGTGTAAAGAAAGCTTGTAGTTGCCTTACCACCGCCTTAAAATCTCGAGCGCAGGAGTGTCATGTGTTGTTTCCACACATTCTGAGTGAGTGCGAGCCTGGTGAGAACTAATCACCTGGCCACACTGAACTATAACGGCAGAGCTTCCTCAGCTACAGCTTGTCAATGCCCAAAACTACCACAGTTGAACAAGTTGGGTTCATTTATTATTCCTGCAGCTGGAGAACACAAACCACGGGGAATCATGGGATCTCTTGGGAATATACTATTAGATATGACTTTTTATAGGTTTTGGGATCAAGTTGGGGGAATTGAGGGAGAGTTTAAGAAAGCAGGACTTTGTACTGTATTGGATAATATCAGGAATGGCCACTTTTGTGTTTGCGTTTCTTAGTAGAAAGGTAGGAGTAAAAACCAACATGGCTGACACTATGACTGGTATGGAAGCAGTAGGCACATTTGCCACTTTCAGGGATATTTGGTCGTTCTTGTGGCTTGCATACTGTTCACATTTCGTCTGTTGTTCACATGTGATTACTAAGTTTTTGCCTTGATCTATCATGATCAAGGAGTTGCCTTGTTTGATTTTGCTGTGAAATTGTTCGTGTTCAGCAGACACCAAAACCTTGCTCTGAGTGCTAGACCAGCTCCGAAAAACACCCAGGCCTAGTGCATGGTGCCAGCTCAGCCCTCTGATGTCACAGCCGCCTTCCTCTTTGTCAAACCGTACTACACAGGGAAGAACAGATTTCTATGAACAGCTATTCACATCTTACACAGTGATAGGAATTGATAATGATACACATCTGCTAGGCAGATTTTGCGAATTTCTGCAGTTACTCTCAGCTGTGTCTATAAAATTCTTCATTGTGTCTTTCACTGTGACACCTCATGCTGTGTGCTGTCTTCATTCAGTGAGGAAGACTGACAAGGAGTTGGTGAATATTTGCCCTAAGGCGAGGGAGGGACTGGCACAATGGAAGACAAGAAGACAGCCCCAAAGGAGCCATATTTAATTGCTTTCCACAAAAGAAGTAGATGAAGACAGTTTTCTTTTTTTTTTTTTAAGATTTATTTATACAAGCTGGGGTACAGGCCAGAGGCGTGGGGCGGCGAGAGGGTTCACCAGAGACAGAAGTGGGGAGCAGAACAGGCAGATCAGAAATACACTGCTGAGGGGAGCAGCGGGCGAGGCAGGAGAGGTCTGCCCCACCATGTGGGATTCTCCTGGGCTGGGTGTCGAACCCGCATCACACGCTGCCGACAGCTCCACAGTGCAGCTCTCAACCGCTGCGCCACCAGGGAGGCCCCAGATGAAGACAGTTTTCTTAAAGTGGCACTTGAGGTCTGTGCAGTGGGAGAGACAGAACAGCCCCCACTTGCTTGACCTAAAGGAAAGGCAGGCTCTTTGAGGCTGGCAGGACCCCAGTGAAGTTTGGGTGATGAAATGATCAATTGCCGAGTCGTTTAGGAGATTCTACTCCAACTCCGTGGTGCTGACCAGCACCGTTGTTTACAGCCTGTTGCTTTAGAAGAGCAGAGTTTCAGGCCTCACCCCAGCCCTCCTGCATCTGAAGCTGCATTTTAACAAGTTATGTGGGTGACTCAAATGCACCTTCATATCACTTTTCCTCATGGAGGCCCTGGGTTCAGATGTGAGGAGATTGCTCCCCTTTGACTGGGAGTTGCTAGGACATAGTGGGAGGCTTTTGGGGTGGGAGTAGAGGCAGGAAAGGTTGAGTGGAGCGGGGAAGGTGAAAAGAGCAGTGCGAGAATAAGGACGCAGGTTACCTCTCAATCTCCCCTCCTTTCTCTGACCCTCAGAACATGGGGCGCTTCTCCACAGCCATTCTCTGAACACAAGGGTGTTGTAGCAGTTTGTCTAAAATGAATGACGGTGGTGGTGTTGCTGTTCTCTTTCGTTCTTTTCAGTTCTCTATTTTCCAAATTCTTAGACTCTTCACATGTTGCTTTGATAATGGGACCAAATCATATAAAATACATATCAAGGAAATGAAGGGTTAGAATGTCAGGCTGTGCTATTTTGCAGGAGCAAACCTGTCAGCCGTGATCTGTCAGCTGACCCATTTACAACCTCCAGTTCTTTAGAAATCACTGCTATCTCTGCAGATAAGAACAAGACCAGTACTGCCAACTGCAGCTTCACAATTTTTCTCCTGGCTGTGACTCCTTTATCTGATCTGGCTTCCTCTCTGGTGCAGCACGTACCTGAGACAAACTCTGCTAATCATGGTGTCAGGGGTAACTCACCGATCCTGCAGGGCTGTGGGGAGGGTCGGTAAAAGCAATGACTCCAGAAGGGCGTGATGGCTTTTGCGGAGGTGACCATGAAACACAATTGATGAGACACTTTCACGTAATGCTTTTATTCTTACGTGCTTTTGGTTGTTGGCGCCTACGCCCCTGGCGTGCGGCCTCTCATCCCAATCGGAGTCCTTTCATACCATTCAGGAAGACATTTCCGTCTCCTGTAGCACAAAATATATTTAGTCTTTCTATGACTCATGGTTACAGTGCCCTTCAACACTTCCACCTCCTGTCGGAAGCAGCTTGAACTTCTATAGATTTCTCTGGCACCCAGCTTGCAGTGCTTAACGAGCATCTTATCTCCTGACCCTTTTCCCCTCACCTGATTTATTCAAATAAACCACCATGAACCTGGACATGACACAAGGTTTCTGATTTACACGGAAGTGAATCGGGATGTTTCTTGTGACTTGATGATGTTGTGAATCAGGCCAGATCGTGTGAGATGCTTGTAATGGCGAATGAGTAAAAATAATCCTGCAACAGAAGAGGTGGTATCAGGTAGGGTGCTGGCGTGAGACAGAGCTGTCTAAAGGGGTACTCCAGACCCCTGTTTATATACCATTCACTGCTCAATCAACAGTGCCTTTTGTAGGGCAAGAAAGTTTCATTGGAAACTATTTCTTCAGGAAGCACCTATGTAAGAGCGTTAATTAGGCAGCCATTGTTTGGTTAAGGTCAGCATTGAGAAGGATCGCTGTTGTCTCCACCCTTTGGGAATGAACAATGGTTTCCCTTCCATCGTTTCTCAAAGTGTGTCCATGATAATGACCACTTGGGGTATCTGTTCAAAACTCAAACTGCTGGGCCCTAACTCCACCCTATTGCATCAGATTCTCCAGGAAGAGGCCAAGTCACCTGTGTATGTACTGGATGTTCTGAGTAATTCTTATCAGCAAATGCCTATGATAAAATTGTTAGGAGACTGCTTGTATCAACAAGAGGTGGTGGGTTCCTGTTAAAAAATGCAGATTCCTGGGCCTCAAAGGCTTTGAATGGGGTCTTAGTTCTGAACTGTTAGGTCTTTTTTTTTTAAAATTTATTTATTTATACATACAGCTGGGGTACAGGCCAGAGGTGTGGAGTGGTGAGAGGCTTCACCAGAGACAGAGTGGGGAGCAGAACAGGCAGATCAGAAATACACTGCTGAGGGAAGCAGCGGGCGAGGCAGGAGAGGTCTGCCGCACCATGTGGGATTCTCCCCGGCTGGGCGTCGAACTCGCATCACTGCTGCCGACAGCTCCACAGCACAGCGCGCAACCGCTGCGCCACCACGGAGGCCCCAACTGTTAGTTCTTGACCGAAGAACTCTGTCCTTCAGTATTGAAGGTGTACCTGAACCTGAAAGGTAATTTTTAAGGCTGTCAGAGACCCAGGAATATTTCAGAATTTTTCTGGCTGAAAATGGAAGATAGAAATAAAGACTGTAAGATAATACTAAGGCTGGTGAATATCGCAGCCTAATAAATCCACACCTCAGAAGTAAGTGGTCTAAGAAATGCAAAATATCAACGGCGTCTACATGGGATATAGAAAAAAATTAAGTAGAAAAACTTATGCAATAAGTATAAGAGTAGAATCATCATGATAACATACTTTTCTAGCTCCTCATAAACTTTACAAAGAACATCTTTATTTAGATCATCTCGTTTGGTCGTATAATAATTATGACCTACTGACGTATGTAGAGCAGCTTTTATAGTCAAGAAGTTAGGGTTCAGGATGTAACCAAAAAGTGGCAGTCACGGCTAGAACTCATGTCTTTCTTTCTAGATGATTCTTCTAATCTTTGTATGACCCAGTTCCCTACTGTTGCTGTAGTTGCTTTCCTACACCCCAGCGACTCTGTTGCTCAACACAGCTGTCCCGGAAGCTACTGAGTGTGGTTTTCTTACATTCAAACAATGAGTAAGAGGAGTCCACTCTCTTTATGGAAATTCCTTGTTTACACACCCTAGCACTATTCCAGGCTCTCTGATAAGATGGCTTATTATATACGCCACAAGGATTCTGCTGTATGTGATTCTACTGCCAATGAATTCCACCTTCATTCATCCAAGCAGGGAATGTTCTGAGGAGGAGTTTGGCTTCAGCACCAAATGTTCGTTATAAGATTCTCATTTTCTAGACTTCTCTCTCAGATAGTTATCCTGAAAGCAACCTTGAGTTGCCCTTCTATGGATTCTTTGCAGGGAATGGAGTAGTTGGTGGGGCCAAGACAGGGAGGCAATGCCTTGGACCTAACCACACTGACTTGCTCTTTTGCTTACTCTTCTTGCCCTTTGAAAGAGATAGAAATTTTGTGCACAACCTCAAAACATTACAGGAAGCCGAGTGGACTCACCTTGCCAAGTCCTTCTGTCCTGTATTTGGAAAACAGCAGTACCTTCTGGATGTTTCAGCTGAATTTAAATATTCACAATTACTTCTTTACTAAAAAAACAGCAGTGTCCTTGGGAAAAGGGCCTGGGTGCATTTGAGAGAATAATGTGCTCCACATAAAACACTGGTTGCCCTTTGATTAGATTGTATATCATTCCCCCACCCTCTCCCCAGCACAGTCCCACAACCAGGCATGTATATAATGTATATAAGTTATGGTCTGTTATCACTCTGACCTTCAAGTAATGATAGTTTTATTCTCATTATTAAAATGTGTATTTCATACAAATAAATGTTCTCATTATTAAAATGTGTATTTCATACAAATAAATGTGTGTGTTTGTCCAGGTATCTTTGGGCGAAGGAGAACAATTTAGGAGTGACTTGTAAGTAGTTAAATGGACTGTTCTTCAGATTCTTAGATTAAGAATTTCTTTTCTCATTTGTGGCTTATCTCTTTCCCAAAAGGGAAAGAAGAGCCTGGCATATGTTGTGATCACAGCTTACTGTTCCAGAAACTTCTCTGTGCAGCATTTGAAGTAGTAAGTTTCATGGTCAGGTCTGTTCATTCTTGAGAGGACAGGGGGTAGGACAGAATAGTAAGGGGGACACCTGCAGCTGCTGGGAACAAAGGCAGGTGTCATTTCCACCTACCTGAGGACAAGTAGTCAGACAAGCAGAGTTTGCTTTGTGAGGATGAAGCACATTTGGTGAAATGAAGCCTGTTAACCTTGAAGAACATGACCTTGGTTACTGCTATGGAACAAGAAAGAAAGGGAAAGAAGTGGGAGTTGAGAGGACGATTACATAAAAACTTTATGCAATTTTTTAAAGGTTTATTTATTTATGCATACAAGCTAGGGCACAGACCAGAGGTGTGGGGCAGCGAGAGGGTTCACCAGAGACAGAGCGGGGAGCAGAACAGACAGATCGACAGAAACACACTGCTGAGGGGAGCAGTGGGCGAGGCAGGAGAGGTCTGCCGCGCCATGTGGGAAGCTCCCCGGCCAGGTGTCGAACTCGCCTAGCTACTGCCGACAGCTTCACAGCGCAGCGCCTAACTGCTGCGCCACCGGGGTGGCCCAACAATTTTTATTTTATAGGAAAGATGAGTACATATGCTAACATTGTTTGCAAGATTTGCTTTGACCCAAGGAAAATATTAGATTCCTTAATAGAATATAGACAGACATGGCTTAGATTTAGACTTTACAACAAATGAAATGGAAGAGCTAGAGTGATGGCATGAAATGCCCTAGGCCGGTTTCTCTTGTTCAAAGTAATATTACAAAGGGCTGGGTTCAATGTGATCGTTGTCAGCGCTTATAATATCAGCATAGAAAAACAATCCATTTTAATGGTGATTTCTTGCAGTTAATTACTTATACTTCCTTAGTAACTAATTTTCTTATTTTAAAAATTGATTTTCAAGATTTACGTTATGAATACCTGACTGTGCCATTAATCTGTGCTTGAGTTATGGGTTTAATTACCCTCATGGCTCTTGGGATTTCAATGAATGGGAGGAAGAAGCACAATTATCCATCACAGAATAGGCAGCAACTATTCTACTTTGGAACGGGTTATATTTCCGGTTCCTAAAGGTTACTCTCAAGGCCATTCTAAGTTGCACTATATAAATGGTGACTAATGACACATCGCTGGAACGCAATGTTGTCCACTTGTTCTGACTTATGACTGCTTGATTTCTCTGCAATTTGGCAGGTCAAAATTTGGGAGCAGTTTTTGAAATATGGCAGGAAGTGCTGGATAATGATTGTCCTGGCTCTGCTAGGGACTACATTTGTGACCTTGACCAAGTCCTTTTATCTCATTGGGTCTCCATTGATCCTCTGTGTGCTGAGGGTTCTGGACAAGTTGGTCTTGTTTCAGGTTCCATTACAGTACACTGAGCCTCAGGGCGGATTTACATCAGAGTAGCTGCATGATGCATTTGAGCAGGAAGCAGACCTGCCAATCACGTGGACCCTGCTAAAGTGATTTCTGCTCTGCTATTGTTTCTAGATTTTGACTGTTGTGCACAAGTCATTAATGAGCATTTGTGTGAACACATGCCTTAATATCTCTTGAGTAAATACTTAGGAGTAGGTTTTATGGCAGGCAAACAACTAAATTTTTAAGAAACTGCCAAATGCACGGGCAGTAGCGTAAGTCTCCCTTAGCAGTGGAAAGTTCCAGTTGCTCCAAACATTACCAGTATGTGCGAGGCAGGAGAGGTCTGCTAAGCCATGGATGTTAGCTCCCTGGCTGGAGATTGAACTCAGGCCACAGTGGCTGGTGATAGCTTGATAGTGCTGAGACTTTAATCCCCGTGCCACTAGGGAGGCCTGAGGCATTCTTAACATGTACAGGAAATATTCATTTAGATTTAACATGTTGAACAGAAAACCCAATTTCTTCACAGGCTCATATGTTATCATAGCTTATTTTTTATTATTTATTTAAAAAATATTTATTTATGCATACAAGAACTGGGGTGTAGGCCAGAGGTGTGTGTGTGCAGTGGCGTGGGAAGAGTGGTGAGAGGATTCACAAGAGACACAGTATGGAGCAGAACAGGCGGATCCACTGAAATACACTGCTGAGGAGAGCAGCAGGCAAAACAGGAGAGGTCTGCTGTGCCGTGTGGGTCAGCTACCTGGCCAGGGATAAAACTTAGGCCATAGAGATTGGGCAGTTTGTCCGGTTATTATTATTTTTAAATTCATTATGAAATCTGGATTCAAATACTTTGTCAGTTATAGGCATTGTGAATATTTTCTGTCACTTTTGTGCTTGTTTTCCTAATAGTGTCTTTCTAAGAGTAAGTTTTTAATTCTGATGAAATTCAGTTTATCAATTTTTCATAATTTTTGTTCTAAGGAATTTGTATTTGCCTCAGGGCTGTGAAGATTTTCTCCCTTGTTTTCTTGTAGAAGTTTTATAGTTTGAAATTTTACACATCGATCTATGATACATTTCAAATTAATCAAGAGACAGTGCTCTTTTTTTGAAAAAAGTATTTATTCAACCATTTATTGAGAAGACTGCTTTTCCCATTCAATTGTATTGGACACTATGATGAAAATCTATTGATTTTCTGGTGTCTGTTTCTAGAATCTCTGTTCTGTTTTTATTGATCTCCATGGTTATCCTTTTGTTAAAGTCATGCTGTCTTATTTATTGCAGCTTTATAGAAAATCTTGAAATCACAGTGTAAATCATATAATGGTGTTTTTTTTTAAATAATTGCTTTGGCTAGTATAAGTTTAAATGTTTCATATCAGTTGTACAAACTCTTCGTCAATTTCTACAGAGAAGCCTGCTAAGATCTTGATTAGATTTGCTCTGAATCTATAGATCAATTTGAGGTAGAGTGACCCTGTAATAATATTGAATCTTCCAATCCATGAACAAGGTATATCTCTCCATTTATTTAGATTTTTAAAAAATATCATGATGCAATTTTGTTTTCAGTGAAAGTTTTATGCATTGTTTATCAAACTTGTTCCCAAGTATTTTATGATTTTCAGAATTATCATAAATTGAATTGTTTAAAATCTAATTTTCAGAGGCTTGTTGCTAGCATAAAAATACATTTGCGTTTTGAATATTAATTTTATACCCCGCAACTTTTCTAAATTTTCTTATTGGGCCTAAGAGTTGTTTTGTTGATTCATTGATTACAGAAGTAATTTTATTTATTTCCAGTTCTTAAGCCTTTTATTTTTTTTCTTCTTGCCCTAAAACCCTGGTTAGGACCTGCAGTATCATGTTGAACAGAAGTGGTGAGAGTGGACTCAGTGGCAGTGTCCTCATATTAGGGGAAAGCATTCAATATTTTATCAGTTAAGCATGAAGATAATTGAAAGGGGTTCACAAATATCTTATCAGGTTGAAGAAGTTCTCATCCATATCTGATTTTTTCTCATTTAATGGCTACTGAATTCTGTCATGTTCTTTTTCAACATCTATTTACTTAATCATAAGTTTTGTTGGTTTATAGACAGTGTGGTAAATTACATTAATTAGTATTCAAATGTTAAGCAAATATTAACTGGTCATTATGCATTGGTCTTTTTATATATTGTAGGATTAAATCTTCCATTATTTCCTTTAAATTTTTTACCTCTATACTGGAGGTAAAATTTGTAATTATTTTTGTAATTATTTTTTTCCTCAATGTGTTTTTTTATTTTTTTCCATTTATTTATTTTTTTTCTGTTTCATCAAATTATTCTTTTTTTTATTGTTATTTATGTCTTTTACGTTTTGTATTCCCCTTGGGTAGCCCACCACCAATTCACCCGTGATCCATCTCCATGGTCCCTTCTCGATGTGTTTTTTAGACTTAGCTATCAGGATTATTTTGGTCTTATAAAAGGTGATGAGAAGTGTTTCTTTTTCCTCTGTTTTTTAAGAACTTGATATAATGGTTTTTTTCATTGGAAATTTGTTAGAATCCATCAGTGAAACTATATTCATGGGGTTTCCTGGTGGGAGTATTTTTGATGAAAATAACTTTATTTAATACATATTAAATAATATTAACTTATGTTCTTCAGAAATGTATCTATTTCATACTGTTGGCATAAAGATATTCAAAATACCCTTTTCTCACCTTTTTACTGTCTTTAGACTCTTAACTAATGGCTTCTCTCATTCTCACTGATTTTTTTGCATTCCTTTTTTTCCCCCAGTAAGGGATTAATCAATTGTATTTTTTCAAAGAACTAGCTTTTGGTTTTGTCAATTTTTGGTGGCATTGACAGAAAATAATTTCTATTTTGTTGATTTCTGATCTTTATTTTCCTTCCTTTTATCTACTTTGGGTTTATTTTGCTTTTTCTAGACTTATGATAAGAACGTTCATTAATATTTAGTTGTTTTTTCATTTTTCTCATTTCTTTCATCATAAGGAAGTATCCCTCTTTAGCTCTGTTAATAATCTTTTTTAAAAGTCATTTTTACCTGCTATTAACATAGGAGTCGAGTCCTGTTTCCAGTGCTTACTCATTGCATGGTGCATTGTAGTCCATCCACTATTTTCAGCCTATCTTTGTCTTTATATTTAACAGTGTGTCTTGTGAATAACACATATTTGGGTCCTGATTTTTTCATACATTTGGATAATCTGCTTTTCAACTGGATTGAAAAGTCTGTTAACATTTAATTAAATTACCTAATGATTCAATGACATCTGTCATTTAATATTTCTTTTCTGGGGTTTTTCCCCCCACCCATTCTCCTTTCTCTTTTAGATTACTTAACTGTATTTTGAATTCCATTTCATTTTATCTACTGGCTTTCTAATTATATTTCTTATATATTTTTAGTGTTTAATTCTTTTAGGAACAAACACAGTCTACTTGGTGTGAAAATCCTACTTTGTGTAAAATATAGAAACACCATGTCCACATAGAAACATCTATCTCCTTTCATGGACCTTTATGCTATAGTTGTCATATATATTACATTTATATACATCACAGACCCCACAAGCCAATGCTGTAATTTTTACCTTAACAACGCTATGTGTTTTAATGCAATTGAGAGAAAAAAGCATTTAAAATTTTTTTCTCAGAGAGTTACCACCTCCATTTTTCTTCCTTCCATGCTGAAGATCTGTATTTCCTTCTGTTATCATTTCCCTTCAGAACAAACAGCTGACTTTAGTATTTCTTTTAGTGGAGATAGTTGGCAACAAATTCTTAGTGTTCCTTTATTTGAAAGTATCATTATTTTACTTTTATTTCTAGGATGTTTCATTGAATATAGAATTCTGGGTGTACAGCTTTTCAATTTTTTTCCAGAGATTGTTCTATAAAGAGATAGTCTTCTAGACTACTTGCTCTCTGAAGTCCGAGTTATTCAAAATTTTCCCTGTGCGTGATATGTGCGTGCAAGGAGTGGATACCCCTGTAACTTTGCCTTTTCCTGATGGTTACTATTATCTACAGGAGGCGTAGTTTGTCACATGCTTATTCATTTATGTGCGGAGTAAAATATGTCAAAGTAAATCTGTTTGGCTGTTCTTTATTGTCAGAGTGCATTGGTGGTTTCCAAGGATTGGATAGGGGAAATTACTAAGGGGTACTTTGTGGCTCTGTATTACAATAGAAGTGAATTGAATACCAATCACTGAGCAAACATTTATCAGCGAGCATATACACCCATTTTTGGTGAAGTCCAGTCTCACTGTTTCAGGCATTTTTCACAAGAACCTTGCACAAAAGGTTCACTTCAGACAGTTGTTGTAATCCAGTGGTAGGATTCTAATAATCTTAGAGTTGGATCTGGCGACAAGATTTCTCCATTAAGGAACGGGATATAGGACAGAAAAGAATCCTGGGTGTAGCGCACAATTCTAAAGGGTGCTAGAATGTGGTGCTCACCTGTAATCGTACCCAGTGAGTGTAAAGAATGGGGGTACCATTGCAATATTTCCAGCCAACACATGTATATTGAACATCACTAAATTAAGCACTTAAGCTAATGGACTAAGCCTTTTATTTAAAATCAGAAAATTATAGTTGTTCCTAATTGGGTCCTTTCAAAGCCAACTACAGTCAGTGTGTATTATTGACTAGGACACTTCAATTATTAATTCCTTCTAAGGGCATAGAAAAAACAAAGTCATACACAGATATGTCACAACTTCTATGCTGAAGCGTTTGAACATAAATGATAGACAACATGGAGACCACGCACTGACAGGTTTTCTTCCCTTACTGTTATTGTATCCATATTGATGAACTTTCCTAGTTCTTCCTTGTGGTCCTGGTTAACTCCCAGTCCCGTAATTGTTTAGGGCGACGGGTTCTGCCTAGATCCAATTTCTCAGCCATTTACAAAATTTCCCATCTCTGGCTAAAATATGCTAACTGACATGTAATATTTTTACCACGGAAATCCAAAAGATTCCCTAAGATTGAAACTGACTTTTCAAAGAAAGGATACTTAAAAATCACTTTTATGTCTTCTCTTAGTCCACTTGAGCTTCTATAGTAACAAAATGCCACAGAATGGCTGGCTTATAGAAAAGAAAACTATTTCTCAAGCGCGACTGTCTCTACAGTCAGCCACCAGCATCTGGTAAAAGCAGCCCCGCTGTCCTTTCGCTCTGGTCTGTGCGTGGAGAATATGGAGCGGAGCACAGCGCTGTCCGCTCTCCTTGCTGCTCAGAGCGGCTTAGTGCCTGGAAAGGTCTGCCCAGGGAGCAGGCTGGTCCCTCTCATTTTGTTTCCTGGGGAGCCTTACAAGGGAAGGGTTAGGACAAAGGACAGTTCTGTGGCCAGCTTTGAGTTGGAGATTGTAAATGGCACCCCTCACCCTCAGCTAGGGCTCTTGTTGGCCTAAGTATGCCGCCTGGTGGGGTGACGCAGATTCTCATCCCTCAGCCCCCGTTACGTGTTGGGAGACAAAGGGGTTACTGCTCAGATGTCACATCAAGAAAGGACACGGCACCCAGATGTGGGAGTATGGGAAGCCCAGAGTTCCTAGCTGTTAGCTCCTGCAAGGCTCTTTGGCTTTTGAGCAGATATCATGAGGTTCTAGGGTGACCGCAGCCAATGACAGCATAGCGGGGCTCACTATCATTTTGCTAGTGGCCTCAACTGTCCATTCAGTTTCCGTTCAAAGCGGGACTCCTGGAAGGGGCAGACCCGCTGGAGCGGCGCCTCGTGCTAACCACCACGTGTCAGGCCTCCCCCGGGGCCCGAGGGCCCCCCACAGTTCCGCTCCCTCACTTTTCTTGAGACAGGCATTAGTTTCCTGGAGGACCTAACTGCCACAGTGGTCACGAAGTGGTCTGAGAAAGCAAGCAGCGAGGTGAGATTTGGCGACCGGATCCCTCAATGGGTGGCTGACATTGAGGACTCCCTCCTGGGACGTGTGGGAAGATAATCCCTGGTACTCCACGGAGAACCAGTTATTTATTTTTTTTAGAGATTTATTTATTTATGCATACAAGTGGGGGTACAGGCCAGAGGCGTGGGGCGGCGAGAGGGTTCACCAGAGACAGTGGGGAGCAGAACAGGCAGATCGACAGAAATACACTGCTGAGGGGAGCAGCGGGCGAGGCAGGAGAGGTCTGCCGTGCCATGTGGGAATCTCCCCGGCCGGGCATCGAACTCGCATCACCGCTGCCGACAGCTCCACAGCGCAGCGCTTAACTGCTGTGCCACCAGGGAGGCCCGAGAATCAGTTATTAAAGCCAGTGTTGACTTGGGAGAATTTTCTCATGGGCTGAAATGCTCTGGGAAGTGCAATGATCCAGGTATTAAAAAATGTTTGAAGCAAAAGTGAATACAAGGACAGTTAAATATGCTATTAAGATGCATTGTTGCCCTGGAGAGACTAATGAACAGATAAGAGCAGTTAACAAATAGTGGGGCTCTAAGTAGGGAGGCCAGAGGACCTCTTTGGAAGCTTACACATAGGCCTTTATATCCTCCAGTGTGAGACAGAAAGAAGCTGACTGTGCCCGGAATCCTGGCAGTGTTTCTCCTTGGCACTGCCGACATTTTGGGCTTAATGGTTCTCTGTTGTCATGTACATTAAAAAGTGTTTTTTGGTACCCTTGTGCCTATGTACTAGAACCAGTGGCACCCCCATCTACCATGATAGTAAAATTTCACTCCAGAGCTTGCTAAATATTCTCTGGAGGACAAAATTGCCCCCTGTACCCGCACTAGGAACCACTGAGTTAGTCATTGAGTTTCAAAGATAATTTGAGCGCTAGGTATAGGCAAGTCAAGCACTGTTGTGCCAAGCCAGGGACTAGTTAGGAAAATCTGGGACCCAGGCGTGTGACGTGGAGACCGATGGTGAAGCTGGAGATTTAACTTTCTGTTTTGAGACTTGCTTAGAGACCGGGCAGGTTATCATGAGACGCTTCCTGAGCATAATGGCCGCCAGAGCAGAGCTGCTTAGCTTTGATTTTCATTAAGATAGGAGGGCTGTGGCAAAGCTGGGCAGTGATACCTTCCTCACTGTTTCAGGGGGTCTGGCAAATTTCAACATTGTTGTCCCTGTGGAATCAATGCTTCTGTCTTTCCAGCTATATTTTAAGGGGTGACCCAGGATTCCAGGGATACTGCTTAATGCTAACATGTCCTATATTCTGGCAAGTATGACAGAAAAAACAACTTGTCATTTTGGTGGGTAATCTCAGGTCTTTGTGTCTACGATTCCCTTTCTGCTGACCACTGAGGTCGTTTCAGATAAAATGAGACTGGATTAAAATGCAACACTGGGCTCAGAATTAAACCATTTAATTACATTGTTAATTTCAGGGGCATAATTACAAATATGATTATCCAGTAGTCAGTTTCCGATTTCAGTATGTGCCACAAGGAAGCCAGATGTGTACACTCATGCAGCGATCTCAGGAGACTGATTTATTGTGGCAGCTCGAATGTTTACAGCTTGCACTCTAGACTCGAGTGGATTTTCTTTGGAGAGAATTGACTCGATGCATTTGAACACGTTTTTGTTTGTGATTGGTTATGTAGTAGGGATTTCAAGCTCCATTTGGATAAGAATCTTGTTCTTTGAATTCTCTAGTCTGCCATTCAACTCTAAGTTGCTTGCAGTCCTCTGTATGTCCTCCCACTTACCTCTTTAATCATTCTGACTAATAAATACTTGAAGGCCTTTGGGAAATATCAGATTTTTGTTGCACTGCATTTATAATTTTTCATTTTCCAGCTTCCTTGGCTGTAAAAGGAGCTCAGGGAAAATGCAAGTATATCAATGTGGCTGATAAAGGTTTTATGGATTGAGTGAAAAGCCAATGCAAAGTCGGAAAATGGCAGTCCTTAGAAAATATTGTCACTTACAGCATTTTCTTTTCCTTACAATACCTGTGATTTTCTGGCTGGTAAGGTGCATATTTTCTGTGTCTTTGATACCTACCTCAGCACTGAATAAAACAATTTCTGCCAAAAATCCTCTAGATACATAAATGAAGGCATCTGTGTGACTTGCCTCTCTATTGGTCAAACAATTGTCAGGTTTTCTTGGTGGATCTGAGCAGCTTCAAAAATTGAATGCTGCCCACCCGTGGGTGATATCTCCCCCCTCCCCGCCCTGCTGCTGGGTGGCAGCTCTGTTCCTTCTGGCTTCCAGGCACTTCGTCAAAACACTTCACAGGAAAGATTCTGTCCAAGGCAAAGACAGTATTACTCAGGCAGAATCAGTTACCATGTTCATAGGCTCAGGGGACAGAGCTCCTTGTTTACTGGCAGCACTGATGGGGCTCAGGGGTTCTGAGGGCCCCTAAGGTGGGTGACTTCTATGCAGAAGAGAATTGACACGGGAGTCGGTGGAGGCCAGTTAGAAGTGAAGCTTTGTTTTAGGTGACAGGACCTGCTAGGGGTGAGCGCGCGCATTCAGCGGAGCGCAGTGCCTGGGGCTGTAGGCTGCAGATAGAAATAGGCTTCGTTTGAGGGGGGCGGGCCTCCCAGATGGGATCTTGAGGGGGTTTTGACAACTTTTGCTTAACAAAAGGGGCAAGAATTTACTGGTAGGTGTAATAAATTTTAGTGATTTGTTCAACAAAACCCACTAGACCATAACCGCCTGTTAGATGAGATAGAAGATATACAACTAATGCTGTCATATGTGCGATAAATAGGTTTAGCATCACACTAAGGGTTTGGGTGACTTTGTCTGGAAATATGCACAGCTGGTTTTCAGAAATACTGGGTGGGGGAAGTAGGGGCTGTGGCCATTGTACTCAATTTCGGTCCTACCTTAGCACCAGAGGCAAGAGCAGAATTGTTATCTAAGCTTAGAAAGTGCTTTGGCGAAGTGTCTAGAAGCCTGAAAGTGAAGTGAGATCTGCTCCCAGAAATAGGTTGTGCAGTTGTGTTTGTGCCTGCTTACTTTGAATGTGTGAAGCTGCTCATCTTGACAGACTGTTCAGTCTCCTTCAGGAAAGGCTTGAGGTGAGCTCTCTAGACAAGCACATTTCCTCACGTTCATGAAGCTTCTGGAGCAGTTGGTTGCTGTGCTTGGAAGGGTAGGAGTAGCTCCCTGTGGAGTAAGTACCTTTGACAGAGGGTCCTGTAGATGCTAACTGAGCTGCTTCTGACAGCAGCTATCAGACTTAGATGGAGAAGAAAGTTAATTTACACACAATCTATGCTGAAATTTCTACATTTAAATTGTAAGCAATGTAGAGATGATTCTCCCTCATCCTTGGCCCCATGAGACAGCACTGTTCTTAGCATGGGCAATTCTGATGGCTCTGCCTTTAAAATTGGGGGAGGAGGAGCCTCTGGACATTTCTAGAGATGCCAGGCCAATACTTCCCTATGTGGGTTACATTTGGGATCCTCTCTGGATGGCTGCATTTGGAGTCAGTCTTGCTGGCTCTTGTAATTGCAGTTGTGTCTCTTCCCTTGCACACCTGAAGCAAACTGCCCTAGTGACACAGCCAAAGGGCCTAAAAGCCTGACAGAAGGGGCAAAATCCCACATCCACAAGATACATTTTCGGGAACTGATACCTCTCATCTGTGACCACATTCTTCTGTGACCCCGGAAGTGCAGATCAGGAGTCCAAAAACTATGGCCCTCAGGCCCAATCTGCCTTGCCCTCTTTGGTTACTGTACTGGGAAAGTGCGTTTTGTGGGAACTGGGCCATGGCCGTTGATTTCCAACATCTGTTTCTGCTTTTACACGGCCATCATGGGCTTGAATGTTTGGGGCAGTGGTGGTGTGTGGCCCTCAGTGCCAAATAGATTTACTAGTTGAATTCACAGAAAAAACGTTTGTGGGCTGCTAACAGATTACAGTGGGGTGGTTAAGAGCATGTGTTGGTGCCTTAGTTTCCTCGTCTCTCCCAGGGGAGTGATAGTACTTATCTCCTAGGGTGTCGTGGTGATCGAATTATTGATGTGAGTAAAACAACTCCAGCAGGGTCTGAAACAGTGTCCGTTAAATGATAATTGTCGGAGGAAGGATTGAGCAGACTTGACTTGATATCCTCGGGGGGCTGTTCTCTGAGGACCCCTCCTTATATTGCCTACTGGTCACCCTGCTGCGTCGCCTTCACTGCGCCAGAAGCTCTGCTTCCACTTGACTCCATCAGTCACTGGATATTTTCTCGCCAACAGACCCATAAGTGTTATTTCAAGTCTTTCTCTTTCTTTTCCACGTCTATGTGATTAAAGCAGTGACTTTCATCCTGCCATCTTTTTTATTTACTCTTTGTTTTCCAGCTTTATTGCCATTTAATTGGCAAATAAAAATTGTTTGTATTCAAGGTGTGCAATGTTGTTTCCGTGGAAGGGGGTCAATGACGCAGACACAGCTTCGACTTGTGATAGATGAGAAAAATGTGAGAAGTTGTGATTTTTCACATCAGTGCTGGGTTTCACCTGTTTGTGTGTTGGGGGAGGTGTCCAGGCCCCCTCGTCAGGAGTTTAAGACACCTCTTGATAGGGCATTCCACATGGTGGATGATACAAACACATTTCTGGAGCTGGGGCTGGAATGTGGTACTAACTGAACAACTTTCTCGAAGGCCAGCGCATAAACATGTTTTATTCTGAACATTCATAAGCTTCTGGGAGAATCACTGGACTCTTCCCGAGTCGTCATCATTACAGCCCAGCCCGGAGGTGGCTGCTCACTGGGAAACTGGTGGTTTTGAGCCTTCATACCGTCGTTTCAACCACTGCTTGAAAAACAGTCTTGGCTCGGGGAGAGGTGCAATTTTATCAAGGATTACAGGTTCTGTATCCCTGCTCTGAAGAAGGTGATTCGTCAGTGAAAAAGGCAGACACTGAAATGCAGAGCAGTGGGTATTTTTGTAGCAAAGATGGTTTTCGAAGAGCAGCCACATCTCATTGTGTTGATAGATTTTCTTTACACAACCTTGGCTTTGCTGACCCAGAAGGGGTGCGGACTCCATTTCCCGCCTTACAGCAGCCAAAGGGCTGCTGACTCAGGGAGGCTGCAAAAAAACCTGAAAGTGACCTATTTATGCTCTCACATTGCTCCGCCCTCCTGCCTTATCAAAATGGAATTCGTTGCTAAAGATAATTACCCGCTCTCTCCAAGCCTGCACTGTATTCCGGGCGAAAAATCACTTGCTTCTAGGTCTCAGCCCTTTCCCCCCTTTTGGAGGCACTTACCTGCAAGCAGGCCAGAGGAGTGATGCTAAGAATAGTTCTCGCCAGAAAAGAAAGGGCCATGAAAACCTCTTTCAGGTGTGACCAAGCTGGTGAAGAATAGCCCTGGACGCAGGTCAAAGTCCAGCCAGGGGTGCGCGCCTCATCTTGGCCCGTCTAGTCAGCTGAGAAATAGAGAATGCTGATTTTAGGTGTTTCATCAGTGGCGCATCCATTCATTTCAAGCTCGCGCACACAGAAAGGCATGTCTAGGCACTCTAAGGAGGAAGCTTGTTTCGTTTTATGGTCCACACGCCTTAGCTTCCAATTCCTTTTGCATTTTCATAGGAGACCCGGAGGTGAAGACTGTTCCCAGCTGCAGTCTGGGCCTCGTAACACTTTGTGGTCCGCTCACGTATCAATACGTGTTCATCTAGTCTCCGGTTTTTCACGCCACGGTGGATTGATTTGGAACTATTAGGAGCTATTTCTTTGATCATACTCAGTCTAGAAGCTTTACACATTGTTTTGGTGAAAGTGCAAGGTGTTTTATGAGAGATATGAGAGTTTTTTTAATATCCAGTAGTTCGGTGGCACAGAAAATGGCTGGCACACAAAGTGTTAAGAGGCCCATTTCAGCCTCCTTGCACAGCTTCTCTTGGTGCATTTTGTCCATATTTTCTGGCTGCTTTTCTTTTCCTTATGCGCCTCCCCCGCCACCGCACTGTGTATGGGCGAGCAGACCCAGGCCTCCAGTGATAACTGATGGGCACTTTCTGCTTTAGCTGAATGATCATGCTCAGATAAATCTTCTGTTCTTTGTCATAGTTCTGTTGATTAACTACAAGGATCCATCGCACTTATTTGTACCTTATCGCAAAAGCAATGTAAAATGAAACAGCCACTAAAATGTTTTAAAAAAGGAAAAAAAAATGACCTCTCATTCTTAATTCCCTGGTCCAAAACAAATGTTTTTTTTTGCATATTCTACTCCAAGTAATGCACTCAAGTGTGTGTCTTTTTGCACAGTTGTGAGCATTGTGTGCACACCACTGTGTATCCCGCCGGCTATGCTATAGATTCGATTTTGGCAAACTGCTGTGCGTCGTAAGTATATTTAACTACGGTGGAAATTCCATGGACTGAATGAGATGCAATATAATTAGCTGTTTGCTGATTACACTGGTCAACAAATTTTTACGAAAGTCATATTACTGAAATAAAATTGGTCACTTCCTATCAATTTGTATGTGCTCAACATGAATATGACAGTCAAATTCTAATTTTTATTCTAGTTTTTTTTTTGTAATCTGCAATAAATGGATGTTTACATCGTGAAATGCATGCCAGTAGTAATAGGCCTACGGTTAATACCTGTGAAAAATCAAGTCATAGACTACTTCTTAGATTTCATCGCTTGTCTCTTGTACATCTGTTCAGGAATAGAATAGATGGAAGATGGTTTCCATTGTGCAAAAGCACAGCCTAAGACTCAGTTTCGAAGAGTCTATAAATAGTCTTCATTCTTGTCGGTCATGAGTGATTTCTAAGGCATTCATGAGGCGCTCATTATCGGAACAGAATACCAAAGTACTTTCCTTTCTGAAGAAAGACTCCAACTGCTGGTGGCGCTTTCGTAGAAAGGAATTGTGACATCTTCTTCTAGAAGATTCCATTGTTGGAGTCTTGATCCTAGCAATTCTGCCTTGTTCTTGGATAAGTCCAAATCACAAACCATGTTATTTAGTTCTTCCTGTGTTAGTCTGTGTGGGGTGGATGATGCACCACAGTGAAAATCTGGATCACTGCATGCTGATGGAACAGGAGAAGAACAGGTCGGCTCACCCTTGTCCTCATCAGATGAATCAAGAGAATCTTCTGCTGGAGGTTCTGGAATAGGAAGTCCCTCACCATGTGGAACTGGTCTCGATGCAGACGGAATGTTTGGGTAGACTATTCTCGACTTCTTTTGCTTTGTTATTCCACTGGAAAGAGGAGGAACCAAGCAGAAGGAACAGTCTTTTCTGTGGTTGCTTGGCTCTCTCCACACTATGGGGACTGTAAATGGTATTGATGGTCTTTTGCCATTGAACCACTGTGAAAGCTGTGTTGTACATGAGACACAGCATATATGCGGGCCCAAGGCTTATCTTGGTCACCAACCTTGCATCCGAAGTCAAGATGATAAGCCTTCTTCACTTGAGAAGTGATCCTTTTCTTCTGGTTGGCAAACGTCACTTCCCCACAAATAGAGCAGAAATTGTCCATGCTATTAACGCACTTTCGAGACATTCCTGTTCTGTATTGAGCCTAAATGGATAAAATAAGAACAGTTCTATGGAACAGTAGCTTTAACTGTGTCACACAAAGTCTGAAATATTTTCACTGCTCAACCTTTCCGACAGGGCTTTCTAGAGTGCACTGCTGACGTCAGCTTACTTTAGCAGCCGCTTGGCAGTAGTATTGCACTGCATCAGAAAATGATGCCATCAACTCTGGATGATGTGCGCATGATGGCATTATGCAATGTGATGCAATATTACATCATTTTAGATGATTTAGGATGTTGTTGCAGTCCTACTGGCTAAATTTACGTGGTGAAACATAAAATGAATTCTATGAAATATCTTCAAAACGAGAGCTAATAAAAAATTTTCAGGGTTATATTCATGTTCAGCGCACCAAGGTACTACAGATTAGGGCTTTTTTTTTAAGTCAGTAACGATCTCACTGTTGACCAGTGTTATTAATGAAGTCTTTTCTGCCCCTCTGTTCTCCTCTCTCGTTGTCTTCCTCACTCTCCCTCCTCCTTCCTCTTCCTTTCTCACCCTCCTCCTTCTCCTACTTGATCCTCCTCCTTCTATCCCCATTCCTCCTTATCCTCTTCCTTCTTTCCCTCCTCACCCTCCTCTTCATCCTTTCTGCTCCTCCTTGCTGTTATAGGTAAAATGAAAACACTTCTTTGCATATACATACTACATGTGTATTCATGACAAATCATAATTCATATTTATTCTTTCCGCAGGGAACACAAGTATCTTTTTTTTAAATAATATTTATTTTTGTTATTCGTATCTTTTACATTATTGTGTGTTCCCCATAAGTTACCACCACCTGTTCACCCATGGAGCCATCACCATAGTCCTCCATGCTCCCCTCCTCCCCCCTGTTGAGCCCTCCCCCTCCACTCCTTCCCTGCTGAATGTCGCTTTCTTATTTGGCTCCCCTATATTCCTGTTATAAGTGAAACCATTCGATATTTTTCTCTTTCTTTCTGGCTTATTTCACTGATCATGATCCCCTCTAGGTCCATCCATGTTGCTGCGAATTTCATGTGTTTGTCATTTTTGAATGCTGAATAGTATTCCATTAACACAGATATCTTTTTACTTAAGAGTGCATGCAGCCAAGAGATTGCAAGGGGAGAAAGAGAAACTTGAATTTTATAACTGTCACTTATTTTACAAAAATAATAGGAGTGTATAAAAATTAACCGCTTAAAGTCTAAGTCAGTAATGGAATACGATTATTGAATTGCTTCATATTTTAAGTTTGTTTAAAATGGTCCATATGAGAAATGGAATATCACAGCTGATACATAGTTGCGTGCATCTGGAACACATTCACCCTGCAATGTATCTGAACAGTATTTTAAAGTGTTGAATCAGCAACAATACTTTATTGTTCCTAGGGTATGTCAGTGGTCAAAGCAAGGAATTATTTATCTTTAAGGTAAATCACACTGTGTCCTCATAGCTCACAATACAAATTCAAGATTACAGAAGCTTTTGTTAACCTCTTCATCTATATTTCCTTTCTTCTCACATAAAAAGTTCTACCTCCTAATGACACTGACATCCTGGTGGGTTTTATCCTACAGTGTATATACTGTAGTCTCAAAAAAAAATCTAGAACTAATACCGTAAATGAGATTTCTTGAAGTTACTTATTTTATTTTTGTATTGAGGTAACATTAGTTTACAAGACTGTATAAGTTTAGGGTAGTAGGCTCACACTGCTTCAGGTGTGTGTTATCACCCCCACCACTAAGGCATCCATACTCTTCACCACAGTCCATTGAACCCACTCCTTTATCCCCCCACCTCCCACCTATCGTCGCTTCAATTCTGCACTCATAATTCTCGGGCTTGGTTAAATACCACTATGAAGCCACAATTGTAACATTTATGTGCATTAATCCATTGACATTATTATTCTAAATGATGCCTCATTTTTTCTGTCTTTGGCCAATGGGAAGACTCTTTAAGTTGTCGCTTGTGTCTTTTGGACACAAATTCAGTATTTGACAGCTTCTTGATTTCTTTTTTTTTTAAAGAGTTATTTATTTATACATACAAGCTGGGGTACAGGCCAGAGGCGTGGGGCGGCGAGAGAGTTCACCAGAGACAGAGCGGGGAGCAGAACAGGCAGATCAGAAACACACTGCTGAGGGGAGCAGCGGGCGAGGCAGGAGAGGTCTGCCGCGCCATGTGGGATTCTCCCCCGCTGGGCGACGGACTCGCATCCGACAGCTCCACAGCGCAGCGCTCAACTGCTGCGCCACCGGGGAGGCCCCAGCTTCTTGATTTCTGGTACAATGAGATGTCCCACCCTTTTATCATTAAACAGTAGCATAATATACACACTTTCTACCTTCCATGAATGAAATAATTTATTCAAGCAGTACCCTGTTGATCGACGTTTGAGTTGTGGCCAGCCTTTTGCTGTTATAAGTACCGCTGCAATGAATAGGCTCTCACACTGCTTTTCATATTTTTGCCAATGTGTCTACCGTGGAAGTATGATCCCAGAGTATATTCATACATAATTTCAGGAGCAATCACTTAAAAAATACACCATCTGGTAAATTGTAAGCTTTTTATTACCGGGCTGGTTATACTGTTAGAATGGCCTTTCTTGTGATAGATGATCAGTTGCACTCTTGGTCCTAGTGAAAAAGGGGAAAACAGATTAATTGGTCTTTTCTTGACAGTTAGTGGGATTTGACTGATGGTGTGTAGAGTGTTTGCTTACTGGCTTTGTTCAACATTCTTTCCTTCTGGGACAAATGGAGTCGACCTCGAGGCTGATGGCGTGCTGTTAGTAGTGCCGGGGATGGTGAGTGAAAAGGCATATGGCAGGTTGTTACTGCATAGTCTACATACCTCACACAAGGTGTGGCTTTTTGAGGAAAGATCAAGGTCACAGTCAGTATGTAAGTAAATTTGAAAAAAATAGCACTTCTTAGGCACTTGAGAAAGGAACGAACGCTACTTGTCTCCTTTCACCCCGTTTCCCTTCCTTCTGTTCGTCCCACCTGCTTGACAGGTGATGGCCCCTGGATAGTCCCACTCCTCCTTCCTTCCCCTCTCCCTCCCTTCCCCCTCCCTCCCTCCCTCCCTC
>PVIJ01014187.1:0-32678 GCA_004024925.1 Scalopus aquaticus | reverse complement strand
ATTTTTGATATATATCTTTAAAAAAGAAAAGGTTCCTCTGTAGCATAGACCAGACAGCACAAGGCACACCTCACACATCAGAATCCAGACACAACCCAAACCCAAGCCTTCTTGACGCTGTTCACTGGGAGAGCTGTAACAGGGGCTCTGGGGTCAACCAATCCTTTGCTCATCTCTTAACCACCTAGAAGTCCACAAATGTGCTCTTGCCATTACACTGCTTTGTGCACTTTCATTATGTGATGATTTCGAGCCTTCTCGACATTGTTCTCCTCAGAGGTTTTCCACAAAGCTTCCAGGGAAAAGGCCGGTTTTCCCATTACGTTGCAACGTGCCTTTGAACCAGCCATCCTCTCGTTTTTTATGAACAAACACAATATCTCCTTCTTTAAGTTCCAGTTCTGCCTCACTCTGAGGAGGATAGGAAACCACCACCCTGTGCCTAGAAAAGAGAGATATGTCTTAGTCAAGGCCATTCAAAGTGGGGATGAAAATGGTGGACTGAAAGTTTGCATGCCTTAAACATCCTCAGAAGAGAAAGCAGCATCAGTCTGGTTGACAGTGTTTGTAAAACAACTCAAAATGCAACTATTACTGGTTTACTTGGGACTTGGTATTAACCTAGTTCGGAGACAGTGAAGAATCCACAACTGATGACCCAGACAGGGTCAATTGAGTGACCTTTACAGGGACAGACATTCTTGTCCCCTCGTGTTTGTGACTCAGTGTTACAGAAGGAAATCTTTATTCCATTTTCCAGAAGGGAGCCATTTCTGTCGTTCCTTCTTCTCCAAGAAGGGAGTGAATTTATTTGATTGGCGAGACTCAGAGAAGCAGTTGAGCTGTGGGTGCAGCTCTCTCTGCCTCCTTCCAGCCTGTGTGGGCTCGGCTCTGCCTCTGCTTCTATGCTGCAAGCACCGTGGGGTGGTCCAAACGGGGGCCAAGGCAAGGGGCCAGGCTTGACTTCTGAAAGTGGGTCTGGAGGTCTCTCTGCATTGTTTATAATGCGGCTGGCTGTGGAGGAGGCAGCAATACTAAGGAAGCTCCTCTGCCCCACATACCCAGATTCTCCCACAGGCAGCTTGTTCTAGAGTCCAAATTCAATCCAACACCATGAGTCATGAGGTTAACATTCTCACCTCCATTATTCTGATATCTGGGTCTCTTTCTCCATTAGTTCTCAACTCAGACATGAGTAGGAAAAGCTGTAACTGTCAACTAAAAATCCCATATATGCCTTGTTGGTGTAATATTGTTGCCCTACTTCCATGTCTACTCCCTTGTCTCCTTGGGCAAAAATCCTAGTTTGCAGTCAAGGACGATAATAAATATTATTTATTTTTCCAGAATTCTAATTTCCTTTGCTCTTCTTTGCTTTTCCCAACCAAAGGGGAAAATGGTGGTGTAGCCAGCCTCCAAGATGGCCCCAAGTGGTCCCTGCCTCCTACTACTCATACTCTTGTGTCATTCTCCTTCCACAGAAATGCGAAGGGATATCCTGTGTGAGCAATAAAACTGTGAATATGATGGTTTGTGATTTCTGAGGCTAGGTCATAAAAGGCTTTTAGCTTCAACATTACATTTTCTTGGATCACTGCTGCTGAGGAAAAATCAGCTGCCTTGTTGTGAGGAAAAGCAGTATCACAATGGTGAGGCTCACATGGTGGGTGACTAAGGTCTCCTTCTAAAAGTCAAAACTAACCAGGCAATAGTGGTTAGAGTGAGCCACTGTGAAACGGATTCTCCAGCCTGAGGGAGCACAGCTGAAGTTGACACTGGACTATAACCTCAAGAAGTATCCTAAGCCAGAACCACCCAGAGAAGCCTCATTCCCAACCCACAGAAATGATGAGACAATAGTTGATTATTGTTTTAAGTCACTAAATATTGGGGATAATTTGCTATGGGGCAGGAGATAACTAGTAAATGTGGATACACTTCCATCTGATGCTAAAATGTGAGTATTCAGTCATAAAAGTGACTTCGAGTTTTTACTTTCTTTTGGTTCTCAAAATTGGAAAATGAGTTCATAGCCTCCTCAGACCCAACTGGCTACAAGTGAAGAATGTTATAGCTTAAAAAATGATAAAACAGAATTCCTAAACCGCATTAGAACCTAGACCTTTCACAAGATTGCTAGCTTCACCAGGCTTCATTCCATAAATAACTAAAATCCATTCTCATTAAGAAGAACAATAGCTAGAGTCCCAGACAATTACTTTACTGAAAATGGCACTTCTGCAAAGTTCAAGTGGCTGCCCAAACAATACCTCAGCTACTTTGGGGTGCAGGAGCTAAATTATGCTCCAAGATGTGAAGCAAAAGCACAGCATGGAGTCTGGCTTATCAGTTCCAAGAACGGCTCAGCTAGTTGAATATTTACAAACCAGAAGGCTCAGTGGTCATTCATGCCTGGAATGAGGAAGGGAGGATGGCACTGTGGCGGAAGCACCAGTCTTGGGGCTGACACAGCCTTTTAAGTCATTTGCAGCAGTGTAACCTGGAGCCAGTTATCTTAGCTCTCAGGTTCAGCTTCCTCAGCCATAGAACAGGACTGTAAGTGAGTTAAGTTCACTAACTGGTGTTATCATCAAATACTTTGAGATTATAAACATGATGCTTTTAGTACGGGGTCTGTCATGCAGTTCACACCTCAAAAAGCAATGTCCCAATAAGACCACACGGGTTAGGCAAGAGTAGGCAAAGGCCTGGTGCTTCAAGAAGTGAAGGATATAGTTGCCAGCCAGTAGCTAGTAACCTCTACCCAGGAAACGGACTCAGGCATAACCTAAAAAATTGCCTGATGTGAGATTTGACAAGCTTTAAAAGGACATAAAATAAGGGTTTTGAAATCCCTCCTCTGATACCTTCAAAGAGCAGAACAAATCATTTTTGCTTGGGCTGATTTAAGGAAGGAATTGACATAAGAAAATTTCTGAAGTCTGATGTCAATATGCTAAAACTCCATTGAAAAGGCAATGTAAAAAGTTGCCATTTAGGGCAAGTTAAAATTTGAGCAAAGCATTATACTTCTGGGGGAAAGTGAACAATGATTCAAATCATATTCTGAGTAGATCTCTCGTGAAACGTACTCCCCACTGGTTTTCTGTGAGCTGCCTTAAAGGTGAGACAGAACAAAAATAGTTCTTGAAAAACTTGAAGTGAATTAGATTAATATTTGCATTTTATAAAATGCACTAAACCAATTTTGTCAAAAAAAAATTTTGAACTAGAACTGCTGCTGGGCTAAGAACATAATCTTCCTGCCAAGTTCCCACTGGGAGCAAATTTTCATTGCTGAAGTTATAAACCTCTAGGGGGTGGAATGAGAAACCACGAAACCATGTGCATAATGGAAACTGTGACACAGTCGTGATTGTATGAAGACTACCAGGTGCAGCAGTAACAGACTCTGCAAAGAAATCTCCCAGCCCAGATCCTGGCCTGGAGCCTTGTGACGTAGTTTGCATACAAATTTCTAATACAGACTCTCAAGGCCAAATACTGGGCACAACCGGCCAACTATCTCAGGCATGGGAAGGTTTTGCCAAGTAAATATTTACAGACCAACAAACAGATGTAAGGCACAGCTGCTGAGACCCTTCACATCTGTTGTCTTTATTTGGGGGAAGTTCTGAACCTCAGGAGTCAAAGATTACTCTCCCATGATCCCCAAGGGACCTACAGCTGCACCCCAAAAATCTGCACCTCCTCCTCTGTCCTCTCCTCTCCATCGCCATTGCTGCCACCCTGAGCGACAACTCATTGCTTTCCACCTGGTCAAATTATCTACCTGTCCTCCTGGCCTCCAATCTCTTTTTGTCCCCAATCCATTTGATGGATTGACATATTAATTTTCTTAAGCGGCAACTCTATTTGCAGTTAAGCTTTGCTCAAAAATCATTATTGGTTTCTAAATATCTGTAGTAAGATGTTCAGAGAGCCCTGATTGATGTGACTTCAATCTCTCCTTATAGCCACCATTACTATTATCTCCTTGAATCTGTCCGACACTCCTCTAAACTCGAACACGTCTTCCAGGTATGGCTTCTACTCCCCCCACCTGATGTACTCACTCATTGGTTCCTTCCACGGCATTCCCTTGGATGACCTCTTTGCCCATCAGCCTCTCAAAGTCTCACCCCTGAGGAATCTTCTCTAACCCTGCTTGACCAGATCCCAGATTCCCCATTGCTACTTCCTGCAGCACAGCACAGTCTACACACACTTGTTACTACCTGCAGCCCTGCCTCTTCCTCCACCTGACCCTGCTGTTTGAGGGGGAGACGATGGTAAATTTGGGTTATGTGCTTCACACCACGAATACTCCGCGAGCAGGTGGAATGAGACACAGAAAATGCCTAATTATATAATAAAACTATGTTTTAAAAGTACAAAGCTCCTTTACAAATAATGAAATCCCAATAAACGCTAGAACCTGGATAAGCCTTGAAAACATGTTATGTGAAATAAGACACAAACAAAAGGAAAAATAAGTAATTCCACATGAGGCACCCAGAATAGTGTATTCAAAGAGGCAGAGAGTAGAAGGGTGACTCTATCGGGCTTGGAGGTGGAACAGATGAGGGTTCTTGTTTACTGGGTGCAGAGTTTCATCTCGGGTTGATGAAAAAGTTCTAGGAATAGACAGTGGTGATAGCACCACTGTGATGGACGACCAGAGTGAATGTACTTAACGCCACTGGATTTTACATTTGGAATAATGGTAAATATTATGCATATTTTATAATTAAAATAAATCAACTAAATGAATAATTGAGTAAACAAAAATAAAGAGTGGAAAAGAAAAAGAAAAAGACCCAGAGCTGAGTGGTAACCTGCTCATTCTTGGCTGTTCCCTTTGAATCAAGCCCTGGGGAAGCAGCTGGGGTGTGCGGGGCGGTCGTGAGTGGGCCTCGCCCTCTTGGTGGCTGTGTGACCCTAACTCAGTTTTTGGTCATAGTTACCAAGATGGAATTCAAAAAACAGAGTCTTGCTCTATCAAGAAGCCCCAATGACATGCCAGTGCCAACCTTCCCGGTTTGGGCTGTTCTGGCTGCCACCTAAGTGGGTACTTTGAATCGTTTATGTTTATGCCTTTTCCATTTCTTTTATTTTTCTGGTCTCTCATGTTATCTGTAATTTATATATTTTTGCTTCCAATCTCCCCTGGTACAGCTCAAGCTGGAGGCCTATGGCTCCGGGAGGTGTCTGCCCATCGCTCTGGTCTGGGCGGGTAATCACGGGCTGCTTTTTGCCAGTTGCGAGCGCAATGTAATATCCAATTAAGAGATTCACTGGCAAGCGGCACTAGCTCGCTCTGCAGCTCGCCTGAAGTCCAAGTAAATCATGTTCATCGCCTCACCCAGCGGGGTCATTGTCACTGACTCAAATTAATTGTGCTGGTGAAGCCCCACTGCCTCTCTGCAAATCTGTCTCTATCCAATCCGTATGTTTCCAAGTGTTCTGGTTTAATCCTGGATCAAAGATCATAGATTCTTTTCCAATTTAGGAGATGGGCTTATGTGGTTATCAGTTTAATTCCTAAACCTAAAAAATTACACAGCTAGAGATGACTTGCTATGTCTCCATAAGCCCTTTATCTATAATTTTTTTTCATAGAAGAAAAACCTGTCATACTTTCATTTGCCATTCCTTCTGAAATATTTTATTTCTACTTTCTCTTTGTAATTTCTACTTATTTTCTCAATCCCTCTAAAACCGAGTCTAAAATATTTGTTCTATTATTTCTGCTGTCATCAATTATACATTTTCTGCCTCAGGGGTAGTGTTATTTCTTGCTTGTTTTCTTCAGTCTCTCTAAAAAACACAATAGAATCCTTTTGTTCCTCAGAAAATTCTCAGCTGACACCCAGGACCTGTCAACACACCGCAAGGCTCATCCTTCCTTATTATGAGATTACTTGAGTCTGTCACGTGGCTGCATCCGCCCAGTGACAGCACTCACTGCCCCAGCTACATTCTTTTACTTTAGAGTTAGAAGACAGGTTCAGGGTTTGAAAGAAAATGTTATGCTTGTCCTCATTCTAATCTGCAGGTGAATCCTATTTCATACTGTCCCAATTTTAGATACTGAAACATGTCTATGAAATCCTATCAGTCGAAATTCTAAGAAAGAACTCCAGGCTTCTCCCCTCTGCCTAGACAAGAGTTACTGATATTAGGTTGTGAATAAGGGAATCTAAGATTTAAAATGCTTTCTCAATCATACTGAGGTCAAAATTAATCTTTTCTTCATTCTTGGTATTAAGTACTTTTTATTACATTGACTTTTGTGAAATATGAAAACAGGTAATCCCTAAATGATATACACTTGGGAGTTTTTTAGTAACCCCAAAACCTCATTCCCATGGATGATAGAATGTTTCCCTATCCTACTTGTTTCCACACATTTTCCCTGTAGTTCTGATAGTCAGACCTAGGAAGCCAAGCTAACTAAACACCATTGGATGAAGGCAAAGGGGCTGTGAAAAGTTGGACTGGACTGGTAGTATGTTTAATATTCCACTGAACACAGGGATTGTAAAAATATAAACTCTGACAGAAATCTTCTCCAAAGACTCCTTTCCCCCTTGTAAAAATTGAAATGGTTACATAAAGCCTGCCGGGGAAGTTCCAGAAAGTGCCCATCTGTCCCATCATTACACTCTCCACGTTCCCTATCTATGTGCACCCCGTTCCCAGAACTGCCATCACCTGTTTACATTTGTGATTTCTTCTTTTCACATGTACTGAACAGCAGGAGCCTGCTGTTAGAAGGAGCCCCTCTAAGAGGACAGGGCTGGAATGCAGAAGCCACAGAGACTGAGGACATCTGGCAACTGAAAAGGAATGCATAATGGGGAGGGAGGAAGCAGTGCCCAGCCAGTGCCCAGGGAGAGTCTGGGCAAAGCGAACCATCACTCAAAACAGTTAGACAAACACCACAAATGACAGCGGAGAGAGGAGAGAGACTCAGGGCGTGAAGGAAAACCTGCAGCTCCATGCCTGGGGGGAGAGGACCAAAAGAAAGTAAACAATTCAATGGACTAACTCCAGAGACAGAAGGTGCTATCCCTGGAAGGCTGGCTCTCAGAATAAAGGATGAAGTGTATTCAGGACAAAATTCCAAAGCTTTACTGAGAGCACAATAGATGGGGAGAAAGATGGAATTACTTCATATGTGGGGAAGAAAGGCTCTTTATTGAGGGCAATGTCTGGCTTCAAAACAGACTTTATAAGAGTTAGAACTATAGAAAAGTAGTTCCCCTCACAGTAAAAATATATGTTGTATACTTTATACTAAATGCACAGAAGTAATTTAAAGCTTATTCTTTTCTAGCTTGTTTTGGTAAAAAAAAAAAAATCAACAATTTATTATGAAGAACTCAAATGTGATGGGTACAAAGATAAATTTAAGTCATTTTGAAGTCTAACACTTTATATCAAGATTTCAAATCAGCAACACAGAAAATGCTACCCTAAAGTACACCTCCACAAATTAGAAATCTGCCTTATTTATGAAATGCAAGTATGGCGGGAATAAAGCTTACAGAAACAATAAAACAGATGACATTTTTAAAAACAAATGTTCATATATTTATGCATTATGTGAAAACAGCTCAGCGTTTTTAGTGTACTTCATGATGTTTTTTCCTGGGCAAGGAACAATGCTTCATTTTTAATTCATATAGTCCTAGTAGGTATTTGTCTTGTTAAATATATTTCCTTTCCTAATGCACTCCTGTTCAAACAGAACTGCACCCGTTCGTAATCATTATTCAGAGTCAGAAGCACTGAAATCTGCTCATTGTTCTGAGAGTAACTGAACCAAGTCACTGGGTCGGGAGAGGCCGTTCTCTCAGACTGTGGCCTCTTCTAGCTCAGGAAGAACAGAGAGAATTCTCTCAGCTGGCAGAATATTCCAGGTGCTTTCCCACTAGCAGGTTCTAATGTAAAACTTTAATTAAAAAAAAAAAAAAGAAAAGGCAAAGGCTTAACAAGGGAACAACTGCTGGTGATGAAATAGAAGCAAGAAGGAAGTAGATGTGAACAGTTCCAGCGACTGAGAAATTTCATCTGGTTACCGTTCAGGCGTGGCTGTCTAGAGAAAATCAACAAAAAATTAGGTTGGGGACCTAAACCCTGTAAGACACATGGGAGGAAAAAGCAGAGAAGGGAATAGGTGGCAGCAAGTGGTAAAAGAAAATCAGCACTTGGTTAAAAAAAAAATTAGAATGGGAAAAGATCTTAAATATTAGAATAATATTCCTGCATAAAGCTTGCAACGCACTTCTTAGTTTTCTCCCAGCACATCACATAACTCACCTTTCACACACAACAGGCCTAGACTCGTTCATGACTGGGCCCAGCGAGGAGCACGGCTGCCGAGGAGGTGGCGCAATGGGCACGGCAGCGTCCAGGGAGCTCGTCTTCCGATGAAGAGCATCCTGGGTCAGAGGCGCTCCCGCTGCGGCCGGGCCCTCGCCATCCGCGGGGCAGGAGCCGGCCCTGCCGTGGGCGCCCCCCAGCGGCAGCTCAGGACCCACCGCGCCCTGCAGAGGCAACTCGGGGCCACCCAGCTCCACTTCCAGGGTGGGGGAGGCTGGAGGAGACACCCGGGGCTTGCGTTTCGTGGAGGCACCAGACAGCAACTTTAACAAACCCTTTTTTTCTTTCTAGAAAAAAAAAGTACATTCGTTGGTCACTGACGGTGCTATAGAGATTGTAATATGTAAGGTGCTACAGATTCAACTGTTGGTATCATTTAAAATTATTTCTATGGCTATTTGGTTATTCATGATCTAGTCGCCAACTTCTATGCAGTGTTAACTTGACCCTTTGCTTTTCTTTCTTCTCCCTTTCTGCCTGCATGTTTTGCTTCTTTTGGACATGATAGTGTTTTTATCACTATCTTCTTCTGAGTTTGGATAATCAGATTTAAAAAAAGATGTAAAACAAAACAAACAAACAAACAAATCCTCATCAATTCGTATCTTAAGCTTGGTGAAAACAGAAGTACACATTTTAGGACAAAATAGAAATTTCACTTCATGAGTTTCCCAAAATTCTGCCTGTATCTCTAAGGCTATTTATATATAGAATTAAACATAACCCTAACAGCATTTGACTACACATTCACATACATAACTCTTACTTGTAGGTTGTGATATCTTGATCAAGGTTAACCATTAAACAAACCACTTCTCACATGTTACACCTTGATGAAACTTAGGCTAATGACAAGAGAAGTCCAACAATTCTACTGCGCAACTAACTCCCTGTGAGAAAGCAAATAACTCCATCAGGTTTTAAATACAGCTTCGGTATAATTAAAAAAAAATTTATGTCTCTTTTTGCAAGCAAATACACATGTAAGAAGTTCTCTCAGCAATCTCACTCCACAGAAGCCATCTCTCATATCTGTGTCTCCTGACATTGTTGCTCTTTGTCTACTAGGAAACCAAGATCTAGAGCTAACTGTCCTTCATCACTAAGTCCTGAGCGTAGAGTTCTCTCTCATGACCAGGAACACACAGCAATCATCATTTTAAACTCTTTAAGATGTTAAGAGAATTATTTCTTTGGAAAACCCTGTAAACAAATTTGAATTAATAAGTCCACATATAAGGAAATAGAATTACGAGGGTCCACAAGGAGATGTAACACTGAGAACATTTTGGGGAATGTGAGTTAGTTCAGACTCAATACAACTCTCTGGGGGGAAAGAGCCTAAACCCGTAACAACACAGTTCCATTAGGGACAGAACGCTGAAAAAGAGAAGAGAGCAAAGCAATCATTCCCCAGTCGATGAACAAGCATCCCAGGGAGACCACTAATGCTGCTCGGAGTACCTGCTAACCTGGGTTAGAAACGGGGAGGAGAAAGACAGCGGATAGTGCTAAGCCCAGGCCGCAGATGAGCAGACAAGCAAGCCATCTCCCACCCCTCTTCTACCCTCACCCCAGTCTGCAGGACAGTCTTCTGCATTTCTCTTCAAGGTCTGTCCTCAACTCACCGTACTGGCTTTTGCCTCATTCAATTTCACATTTTCCCAGAGGTTACTCTATGAATTCCAATAAATCATCCGACGAACTTGGACAACTTGAATGCAGTACCTGTACCTCACACAGCTGTGTCACAGCTGCGAGGCCCAAAAAAACAACTGGAAAAGGATGACATAGGTGGAAGGTAAGGACATAAAAGGGTTATTCTGGATCCCCCAAATCCAATGGTGACAGATTTCCTTCTACACAATGGTCAGTGAAGTGGCCAGAGGAAAGGCCTGGCCCCAGCTGCGGCTACACTTGCTGAAGGGAGCCCGAGGTCTGCAGGGCCAGAGACTGAACTGGGAAAGAATGTTCAGCAGCTCACACTTGAAAGGGAGCAGCCAGCTGCCGCGGCCAGCTATTCCTTCCTGGTGGAAGAAAGCACAAATCCTAGGACCCCCACAGATCTACTAAGAACATCAAGTCTATTGATAAATTACAATCTCAGCAAGCCGTAGCTAAAGATATTTCTTAAAAGCTCCATTCTGGGCACTCAGAAAAAGATCTGCTAAGTGAATAGTGCTCAGGGAACAGCCTCTAAAGTGATTAAGAAGAAAGATGACTTGGTTCCTCTAAAATGATTAAACACATTAAATACAGCTTGCTTTAATGACTTCTCAAGGCTGTGCTATCATCATCAGTCGATGCTGACTACCCACGGAGCAGCAGGCAGAGGATTAGGTGTTGTGGCAGGGGGTGGGGGAGGGGTGGGGCCCTAACAGAGGAGATGCTGCTCTTGTCTAAGGAGCTATGTTTTTAATATCATCTTCTGACGTCTTCTACAGTAGCAGAACAATGTGCCACTTGAGAATGATAATTTTGCAAACTCAGACACTTATCATTGAAGGGCACCTTTGTTTTTTCCAAATCCAACAGCAGAAATGAAAACTGCAGATGAATTAGTAAAGAATACACTTCAGCAAAGCAATTTTTAAAATGTAATGTTAACGTGCATGAAACAAGGGCCTATCCTTTAAATAAACCTTAATAATTCTTCTCCTGTGGGTTTTCCAAGGAATTGTTCCTAGATTGAATGTGATTTTCTCTTTAGAAGATTTGATGATTTAAAACCACACCTCATCTAGATATAAAAGGAGAACTACTGAGGCCATAAATAATGACCAGCTAACACCATAAAGAGTTATTTTTACATGTAAAAATAATTTGTGACTATCAACATAACAACGTTCTATTCATTGTGTAACAGAGAACACCGTGTGGGAAACACCAAAGCAGGGCTCCTTCCTCCCCAAGCAAAGCACACTTCCGAGCCACTCACAATTAGCCACATTATTACCTAAGTCTTCATCTTTATTTCTTTCCTTGCTTTCAGATGTACCAAGAAAGTAGCAAGAGAGAAACAGTCTTCTGGGTGGTACAAGTGACCCAAAATCTACAGGTGGGCTCTAATCAGAGTTGCTGTTTTCAAGTCAAAAAATCTCAGAAACTTCACTCATACATTCATTCATTATTCACTACTGAATTCAGTATTCATTCACAATTGTCCAACAGTAATCGTGTTTCAACAAATACTTATTCTGTATCTAATATGAACCAAGCAATGTGCTAGGTTCTGGGAATGGGATAGTGAGCAAGGTGCCAAGCAGAGACGCAGTCAGGGCCATAAAACAAGTGTGCTACAGAGAACTAACGCAAGGTAAGAGCAGAGAGAATGACCAGGAGGCACTGGCTGAGATGGAATGTGTGTGCTTCTGTGCACGCACACGTATGTGCAAAGGCTTCTTAAAGAAAGTGCGTGAAAGGAGGGAAAGGCCAGTGAAACTCAAGCTGGTTAATCACTGCTGAGTTAAGAATCGTCAAGGCTTTTGCAAGGCTTTCCACGCTTACTCCTCACACCCACTCAGGGAGACAGGCAGCAATATCACTCTCATCGCCCAACCCTCTCAAAGCCTGCCTACAATCACACTGCTGGTAAGGGGGGGAAGTGGGAGGTGAACCAAGGCCCCAGTCTTCTCTTCTGTGGGTTCAGCACAGACAATGTCTCCAGAAGCACATCTACTCTGTGCAAAGATAAGAGCAGACACGCTGCGCTCAGGGCTGCAGACCACAGAGGCGGTCCTGAGCCAGGTGGCGCAGCTCTGCACTGAGGTTGCAGCCATCGGCGCAGGGACAGTGACTGGTCACTGGACAAGGAGGACAGGATTCTCCTTAGGAAAATGCAATGTGCTTCTGACAGTGAAGTAAGAACTCAGAGGAAAGAAAATCATGTGAGCACAGTAATCAGTAAGGACTTCAGCACAAATATTTATAATAGAAGAAAATGGGCCTTTAAAAACTAAATGGACCCTGTGCTTAGGAAAACTGGGAATAGCAAAGATTCTCAAATATCAAAGAAAATTTGCGGTTGTTTCCTTATGAGGGTGTCATTAGGAACCTGGAGGTGGAGGATTTCAGGTACTAAATAAGGTCTGTGGCTCCCACAGAGGAATGTTATCTTTCAAGAACACATCCAGACTACAAAGCGCACATTAAACCAATAGCCACTTCTGCTGATTCCCATGGGCAGAAACGACAGTGTCAGAGAAGCCTCATGCAGCATCTCCAGAGACTCTGAAGGTGGGAGTAGGAAATGTAAGCACTTGGGGTAGAGATGGACATCAGAAGTGGCTCTCCTTTTTCTGAAGAGAGGATTAGAACTGTTAAATTAATTAAAAACAGGAGGCCATTAGGCTGAGGTTTCTAATGCCTTAGCAGCTTGCATGATTAAGCCTGAAATGTCTCATGGTTAAGAAATCAAAATCTAAAGACAATCAATCACAGCGGCCAACCAGGCTTTCCTGAATAACACAATCACTCAAGCAATAACCAATCAAATAATGTCCTCACTTTGCTTCCAAGTCTCCTCTGTAAAGTCTTACCTCCAGCTCCTAACCACTTTCAGTCTGGTGCTACTCAAAGAAAATTTTGCACAAATAAACTTTTTAAGTTTTTTTAATATGCCTCAGTTTATCTTTTAACAGAATTTAGAGAATGTAAATACAGTAAATTACATAAATGATGCTGAAGACAAAGATTTGTTTTCTGGATGAAAGCTTAATATACCAAAATAATATTTGTCATATTTTGTTATACAGAGGAAAAAACACATATACTACACTAGTAGTGTTTTTTCTTTGAAATCTTTATATATATATATATTTTTTTTTAATTGTTATTTATATCTTTTACATTTTGTATTCCCCTTGGGTAGCCCACCACCAATTCACCCGTGATCCATCTCCGAGGTCCCTTGTATCCTTTTCTACTCCATTTTGTGCCCTTATCTTTTTTGAAATCTTAGATCATATTTAGCTTTTCTGTTTGAACTTTAACTTCTAAATAAAAATGTAAAAGTTAAAAAAGCTTTAAGAACACAATAAAAATATACACATAGGTATGAGCCTAAGGAACACATTGTGTGGAGACTAGCTGATCAAATAATGAAGCCTTTAAACAGAGTTCGAAGTTAGAAAAGTGTCCAAATAAAGTTGCAACTGATAATTACAGACGATAGCAGAGATTTTTACAGAAATAAAATAACAATAGTAGAAATAGTAGAAACAAGTAAGAAATAATTGAAATGATGTTTGGAAATGTATTCTACAGTTTCAGATGCTTATTTATCAAACCACAGAATGCAGTTACCAGAAAATCCAGCTAGAGATTTTTAAGTCAGGGATAAAAATACATTTCCGAGACTCTGTCGGATGGGGCTTCCAAATAAAATATTGTTCAAAAGAAATATCCCAGCGTGGTGAGAGCTGCAATAATTCTGTGTGTACATGGAAAAGTTGTATACCTTTGTGGTAATCCGCTGTAGAGCACTTGAGTACAGAGAAAAGAAGTAAACTGTTGCAGGAGAAAGTGTAAGAGGGTGGTCCTCAGGAAAGGGGAGTGTTCCAGGTTCCCTGCCCCACCAAAGGGAGGGTGGAGCTGAGCAGGAGAGATAAGAAGACAGAGAGGAGAGAAAGGAAGAAAGGGAGCAGGATGGAGCCAGAAGCACAAGGCGCAGAGAGACATGTGAGGAAGCTGCACTGGCCTGGACTGTTTGAGACAGATGTGGGTGAGAGACCGTGGGGAGGTGACTATGGCAACGTTGATCTTGGTTTTGATTTTGCTCTTTAACTCCCAGAATTGTCTGGCTGTTTCTGACCCTTTTCTATGAGTCCCTGCCGAAAGGTGTTTTAGACTTGTGGCAGGCTTTCAGGCCTTGCCTTGGGCCAATCCCATTTGAGTGGACTTTTGCCCACGAGGTGATGGGTAACTTTGGGTGCTTAGATTAGAAACTATATTCTTTGTCTTTCTTGTATTATCACACTAATTGTATCAAAGTTTCTTTTCCACTTAAGGTCTTATATGTTTTGTCCTGATGCGGCAGATGGCAGAATCTATTTAGAACAGGCAGGTTTGGGGACCCGGGGGGGTCCCTCTCCCTGCCCTGTAACAAAAGGACGGCCTGAACAAACTCCACAGATAGGTTTTTACAGGCCCCATCCCCTACCTCAGACCAAAGAGATCTAAGACTCCCAGAACTACAAATCCCATAATGTCTTCAGCACCAAAGGGAGGATGCTGGGAACTGAGGGTGGAGTTAAGCAGCCATGTTTGGTATATAACCAGACATGTGGGCTCCGGGGACTCTCTTGGCTGTCTGCCGGGTTTTAGTGCGCCATTGGGTTTCTAGCTCAGTGGAACTGGTAGGACACATTCACCAATTTATTCTTTCCTTTTTTCTCCTTGAGTTGATTTTTTAATTTCCCCTCCTTTTGTAAATAAACCCTTTATTAATTTTATTGCGTGTGCCTGCAATTGAGTACTATTATAAGTCCCTTTTAAGTGCACGGGTGAGGACCCACAGTCAGGCACCCCATTTTATATCAGGGCTGCCCTGTAACAGATAACCAACAAGCTATTATTTGGGGGTGCACCATACACTGCCTGCAGTTTAAGTCAATGAATGATGCTGATTACAACATAACAAAAGAAGATGAAAATGAGAGAATTGTCAAATACCTCTGGAAGTCTGAGATGTTCCAGAAGTCTCTAGTAAAACTAGAATCTCTGTTATCTTTAGAAACTAATTAACTCTTTCCTTGACTTCTGATAATTTTATCTCACAGAAAGTTGAGTTATCTCCAACTATGGATCTAATTCTAATGAACTGAAAGAAAGGTAGAAATCAGGACGTGGAGAGGTTAGGCTGGTGAAACAAAAAGAAATATCCAGGTAAGTACCCAAAGAAAAGTTGGCTAAAGTCAAGTTTAAACTCCAACGTTTAAAAGAACTGATTTTCAAAGTTCAAAGAAAATATATGCATGACCTGAAACTCAAAAAGAAAGATACTTCAAGAGGATTGGGAGGACTCTACAGAATGAAATTCTAACCATACAATTGCAAATTACCAAGCAGATGAAAATGTAAAGGCAGCCAAAGGTATAGATGTGATCCCCCAGGGAGCAGCCTAATGGGCTCAAATTTTTAAAGGGCAAGCACAAAAAGATCAAGAGAAAGATCCGTAAGAATGAACATATCATGACCCACAGCAATTCAAGAAGGCTAAAGATGAGAATGAGCTCCAACTTGCAATAATGCTAAAGACCAAAAGGGAAAAAAAAAAGAGGGGACTGCTTTAAAGTTATGTTTAAACCAGAAGAATGGGAAAGAATAGACCTGCTGTTTGGGGTGGATGGTGGTTCTCAGATGGTATGAAGAAAGGCAAAGATAATCTTCGGACTGAAGAGGAACAACAAACCTTGATAAGAGGGAGAAGGGTGAAGAGATTGGGATTTACAGATCAAATGATGGCTCTTGAACAGGCTGAATTCACGACAGTGTGCAAAGATAATTAACAGCCAAAATATAACCAATAATCTTTGACAGATCCTAATGAATTTGGTATAAGGGTCAATTCAACAGGCCAAAGAAAGGCATTGTCTTCTTTACCAAAAAGAAGACAATGCAGAGCATCTGGAAAACTCTAGGATAGTGTATTGAAAGAAAAGGTTTATGTAAGTGAGGAAATGAAACTGAGGAAGAGAAGGTCCCCCAGGAGATGCTTGCTAATAATAGGAAATGACAGAAAAGTTGGAGAGGCTGGGGGATTGTTTGGATGGGAGAATGTAAAAGACATGTAGACTTCAATGGGCTGCTGACAAGGTTTCCTGTGTTATTCTTATAGACATGGTGAAAGAGTGGGCAAAATGACGCTCAAGCTGTGTTAACCATGGAATTACTGAATTTTTATCAACTGGGGAAAGTTCTTTAGTAGACTTGAGCATTAAATGAGGTAACAGATTCAGGAAGGTAAATTCTGAAATCTGTAACATGGAGTAGTGAAAACACCTTCCACAAGAAGATAACCCTCTAATATCTCAAGGCATCATGTAGGAAGGAGATCAACTTTGTCTCAGTAACCCCTCAAAATAAAGAAAAGGGTTTGAAGGCACAAGGAGACACATATGGGTTCAATGAACCTCCATGGAGTTAAGTGTCGGGAGATGGCCCGGGTCGCTTCAGAGCTAGGACACTCTGTGGTTGCTCCACAGGATGTCCAAACAGATGCCCCTGGCCAGTTCCGAAGGATGGGTACTCAACAGGAGAAACTGGGAGGGTCTCTGTTTATTTCTGCTGTAACAAATGACCACATGCTTCATAGTAAACTCAGGTCCTAAAATCAAGGCCTTGGCAAGTGCATTCCTTCTGAAGGAACCCAAGGCAATGGGTTCCTTGCTTTTTCCAGATTCTAGAGGCTGCTTTTTCCAGATTCCAGAGGCTGCTTGCATTTCCTGGCTTGCGGCCCATCCCTGTGGTTTGCTTCACTCTGATCTCTGATTCTGTTGTGTGACCTGCTCCTTCTGCCTCCTTTCTATGAAGATCCTTGTGATTATATTGCCCCCCCCCCACCCCGATAATCCAGGGTAACCTCCTCATCTCAAAACTTAATCACACCTACAAAATCCTTTTTGACTAGGTAAGGAAATATTGTCAGGCCTTGGACATCCCCAGGAAGCCATTATTCTGTCTGGCAGAGGCACCTTTCAAGCCGCAGAGATTCAATGAATTCTTTCCTGGCAGGGCAGGGGCTGCAGAATCCCTACTCTTTCCACTGACAGGGCCCCTTTGAGGCACTGTCCCAAAACCTTAAAACCCAAACTGTAAAAATAATTCTTTAACAGATATTAACAAAGTCGAGCCTGTTCATTTGAGTACTAGTTTAATGTAGTTAATAATAAACACTGAACAGATACTAATCTTTTTCAAAAAGGCCCATGTTAACCCAGCAATTAAATATTAACTCTTTAGTAGGCTGTAAAGTTTATTTCCTTATAAACTGCTATTTATAAGCTTACCTAATCATTTCAACAGAAAGACATGTAGTACCACTGAACCAGGTGGCTGAGTTTATGATTACCATAGAGCTTCCCAGAACTGGCTACAGCTTTAGGGGGAAAGCACGAAAACACTGCAGAAAAAGTCATGATTATAATACAATTATTCAGACTTCATTATCACTCTTCTTCCTGTTCACATTTAATCACCATCAATTTCCCTGGCCTCCAACCACCTATCTCCAAACTCAACCATAGGTTAATGTTTCAACTATGGTTTTCCGCTTACATATTGTTCTGAAGGTTAGCTCTAAATGAGAGATTCTTAAAAAAAGATCTATGGATTTAGAAAATAATTTATTCCCTCTATTTCAAGTCAAAAGTAAAACTACCCATGCTGATTATAGTTGATACACGATGGAAAAAAATAGATCTACAGAGAACACTTTTAATCAACAGTTTCAACTCCCTGTCTATTAAATCTTTTTTATAGAACTGTTAACTAGATGCAAAGCTGACTGCGCAGGAGAATTAAGGACAGCCAAATGATGAAAGAATGACTAACTAAAGGGGAAAGGAATGACCTCAATGAGGTGCAGTGACTAAGTCTTCCTCACTGCGGTCTCCCTAAAATCCAACCCAGGCTTGGCAACGAGTGGGTGTGTAAGTGCAGAGAAACAGGGGTCCGGCACCTGGCCGGGTGACGCTCAGCACCGGATGACTGTGGAACAATGAGCCCTTTCATTAGCCGGAAATGGTGGGACCCAAGGGACGCAGAAATATAGGGTGCTGCTCTTACTTTACTGTCCTTGTCGGGCTTGGCCGCTGAGCTGTTTCCACAAGCTGCCGGAGCACTGTCGGGAGAGGTGAGCGCCCCAGGGGCGACGGCCACCGCACGGCCACTGGGCTCGGGCTCCAGCGAGGCTGTGGGGATGCTCTGGGCGGTGAGCGAAGCAGCTGCGGCACAGGCCAGGGGGGCGCCGGCTCGGCTGAGGTTGACAACAGCAACGTGGGCGACAGGGCCTGCCATTGGGGGTGGCGGCTGTGAGGAGGCCACGGTGTGATGGGGCAGACCCACTGAGGTGGGGCCCAGCGCGGCAGAGTTCTGGACCTGGATGGGTGTCACCGCGGCCGTGGGGCGTTCCTGGTTGTGCGCCGCCACTAGGGGTTGACAGGAGGGAATGGCAAAATTCAGCTTCCTGATAAATGCTCCTCACCAAGACAGGAGTCGTCTCACCGCATCAGACCACAAGGAAAGGCAGCTATTGCGTTTGTTACAATAAATAATGGCTGTGTAATGGTTTAAAAGCGCTTAATCTTAGCGGGATTTCTGGACCTCCTTTTCCTTTTGGATCAGACTTTGAGTCTGTTGTGTGTCTAGAAGCTCGGTTATAACCCCGAGGCCCGTCAGTCTTTCCACAGGGCTAGAGAGAGACTCTGCAGAGTCAAACTAGGGTGGCCTTCAGTTCTCTGAAAAATTATTCTCCCTCGTCTTTATTATTCTCATTATTCATTTTCTTTCCTTTGGTTTTTCTGAGAGAACTCACAAGTTTATCCCACCATTGTTACCCCCAGACTCTTGGTAAGTTTTCAATGCACAGGAAGAAGAAAGCGGTTTAAGAGCCCCCTGCTCCACAAGGAGGGTCAGCACGCAGGTCAGCCACATATGCCACCGGGTCACGCGGCCAGCAGCAGCGCGGCTGAGCTATGTGAGCGTGACTGCGGCAGCCAGAGTAGCACGCATTACTGCCACTCGGAGGATCGGCCTCATTTCTTTCAGAACTTCTGATCTGTAAATCAGGACTGAATGACTGTGCAGGCAGGCCCAGCCCAAACAGGCCGTGTTTGTACAGTGCTATTCATTAGACTGTGCTTGCTTCTATTTCCTAATGCTGTTATTTCAATGCGACATCTTCCACCTTTGACACTGCATCTTAACATTACAACAACATCTGCACAGAAGACCTGGCCAGGCAGGTGAGCCCCTCGGCGATACTTTCCAGGGTGGTCCCCTCCTTACCTGTCCTCACAGCGTTGCGGGCCTGGCTGACGGTCATCTGCCCGCTCATGTGCAACAACACCTTGGCCTGAGGGCTGGTCTGGATGTGAGCTGCTGACACCACGGCCGTGGGGACCGCACCGGGATTCCCAGCCATCCCGTTGCCCTGGAGCTTCTGAGTGGGCCCTCCTGCCGCGGACGGCGTGACCATGGTCGCACCTCGCCCGGTCTGACCGGCAGTAGACATGGGGACTTTAGCTTGAGAAGCATTTGTCACCGCTCTGCCACGACAGAAACAGAAAGCCCGATCCATCAGCAAAATGGGAGCCAAGGCAACTAGGTGCAAGCAAAATGACTCAGAGCTTTAAGCAGAACATTTGAAGAAATGAATGGAATCACTTTTACAAGCTGTAAGAACAGCAAATGCAAAGTCACGATGGCCTGAGGCAGAGAAAGGCCCTGAGATGTTTCCAGAGTCATAAAAATCACACAGCAAACTCTGCTCAAGTAGCAACAGTTATGGAGTTCAGTTTTCCATATCAAGTTCCAACAGCTGTGCTGAATTTAAGTTCCTGGATTTGCCTGTTCCACCTACCAACGATGCCAGGTTTGCTGCCTGACAATACCCATGTTTCTTTAGCAACGCTCACATTTTCTGCCCAGCTCCCGGCTCATCCCCAGTTTACCCACGTGCCTGTGTACCTAACACACGTGTGCACATGCACATGTATACACACTTGAAATGTCCTCTCTGGCTTCTCTTGATCAATTTTAATCTTGTGTTTTATGAGCCCACAGAAATCCTGGCATGTCAAGAAGCCTGGCCTGAGGCTCAGGTTTAAGACCTTAGGATTGTGCTTCATGTGGATGTCTTTCTTCGATGACTTTCGATTACAGAATGTGGTGTATTATTTTTTAGTACATTCCTTATTAAATACTCTAAACTCAAGTACTTAACTGAGAGATTTTACTGAAAATAGGCGCAGGGTAATTTTGTGCAATGTATTTCTTCTGATATTCTAAATTCATTTAAGCATGTCGTGACTCTCTAAGTAGAATATTTCATTAATTTGAATATCATTATTTACCATGATGAATAACAGAACTTACTGTAAGCAACCTTTCCTCCAGAGATATTCAAAAATTTACTTTTGAATCTTAATGAAAATGTTTTCCTTCATTAAGTTCACTTTCTGTTTTTATTTGGTTTATTTCCCTTAGTTGTTTGTTTTTCTACCAGGGAGGGTTTATCTGCCAACTTCTGGAAGGACTAGATCTTGAATGTAGATTTTAACATGTACAGTAAAGAAGGTTTGTATTGATTAAAAATCTGCAAGTCAAATTAAAGCTAGCATTCTGTCACCATCTGCAACAATAGTGATTTTCATTTGATTAGGATGCTGGCCAACCTATAAATCAAGGCCAACAGCTGACAAACATGTCAGTTCATTAAGACATTTATTTAAAATCAGGGGGTTTGAGGAATGATTTAACATGGTTGAACCTGGACTATTTATTAAGAGCACAGTGGTTGAAAACTAGGTCTCCTCCAGCAATGATGCCATCATAGGTCATTTCATTGAGTTCCCAAGGCTACTTTCCTTAGTGACCAAAAATTGGACAATCTTTAAATAAAGAAAATTTTGTGTATCTAAAGCACTTCCTATTACACGATAACAGACTTTCTCAACTTGGTGTCATTTTTAGTCAGATAGTCCTTTCTGTGAGAGGCTGTTCTGTGTATTGTAGGGTGTTTAGCAGCAACCAAAGCTTCTACCCACCAGATGCCAACAGCAACCCTACCCACCACCCCATAGTGACAATCAAAAATGTGTGCAGGCTTTGTTGAATTCTGCTGGGAGCAAAATCACCCTCAGTTGAGAAGGATGAAAGATCTATGTCATATCTGAGGCATTTTACTTTTGATTGTATTACAGAAATTAATTGCCATAATTCAGAGGTAATCACTAAGCTAATGGAATAACTAGAGAGCAGACCATCTGGGCTCACACACTTCCTCACTGTGTGATTTCCAGCAAATTATTTATTGTCTCTGAGCCTCCATTTCCTCATCTATTAAGTGGGGATAATAACAGCAACTGCATTAATGAATAATTTGAGACTGAAGAGTTAGTATGTGTAGTAAATTTAGAAATCTACCTATCTGGCATATAGTAAGCATTCTACAAATATAGAAGTATTAATAATATAATTATTGTTTTTCTTAAACACTACACTTTTGGTTTTCTAGCAGAAAAATATTGAAAATGATAGAGCTGAGACTTCTCACATATAATTTAAAACAAATTAACTCAAAACCCAACACATTTTATTGGTAGAAACATACAATTTCACATATATCCATGTGAAAAGCAGCTAAGGATTTTAGGGTTAGAAGGGATTTCAGCAAATACAGACATGGATTTTTTAAAGGTTGGCAATGTAACCAGCAACTAAAATGAGAAAGGAGTTTGGATAGGTTGAAACCCATGCAAAGAATAAAGCTTCTATGTTTGGAATTTAGTAAACCACTTATTCAAAATCATACCTTGTGACTGGGGCTACATAGTTGCCAGGAAAAACCCCGATCTTGCTGGTATGCATTGATGTCCCCTTGAACCAGCCATCCTGGCAGCGCTCAAACACTAAAAACATCTCCCCCTTTCTCAGCTCTAGCTCATCTTCTTTCCGGGGAGTGTACGGATAGATGGCAACATATCTAGAGTAGAAAGAATATTTGATTTCAGCGTGACTAAGATGCTCAAAATGCTTCCTTGGTACAGATTCGTGAATATTTTGCACAAATGTAAACTGAAAGTATAGTTCTGTAACCTGTAAATAGCATTGAGACTGTCCGTTGGAAGAGGTTTTGCCATCTACACTGAAAAAGCAGAGATCTTCCAAATTAAGAGCTACCACCCTGGTCCTCCCAGTGCGAAGGTGACTATCCCACCAAATGGTATTCGTGGGGTGTGAAAGAATTAATGCAGCTTCCCAGAGTGCCTAACTTGCTGCGGGGGATTAGGAACCCACTGGGAAAATTGAGCTCTTCAAATGGCACTTGTTAGACTTGGGAAATAGCCCTAAATGAGGACATATGGTGTGAAATCCCAGTGGGAAGCACAAGATTCTGCCTTTAAGCTGAACCCAGCAGCTTGGCTGCACCTGTTTCTGTGTGCTCAGTCAGGGAAAAGGCGGAACTTCATAAAGTCAAACAGAAAGAGAGCTCAGATCATAGAGGGGGCAGTCACTTTACAATGCCAGGTGATTGTGCCACCAACCTAGGGAAACCAGTCAGGTACGCTAAGCAGCAGTTTTTATCAATAACTATCAGATGTACAGATTGACACGATATAGCACCCATAAAACTCCAGCTGCCTCTACCATCAGCAAAGTCTGAACAAGATCATTTGACTGTTGGGTATTTATTGGTGGGGAGTTACAGCTTTTCACATGCATAGTTCAACTAGCTCCAATTTGTGCGGAACACCTGCCCAGCCCCTTGGTCTGAATGCATAAAGAATGAAAATGAAGACCAAACACTCAAACAGGAGTTGTACTGAAGGGCAGCTCCATACATATATAACACGATGAAAGAGCAAACAGCTATGTCTCCCTAAACTACCCAAGGCCTCCACTGAGCAGGATGGTGGAGAGCTCATGGATGAGACCCATTTTATTTCAGCAGTCTCCTGACGATGATCCTGGGGAGAAGTTCGCAGAACACAAACCATTGTGGTGAGCCATAAGCCTGTCATCACCAGCTCATGGTAAAAAGGGGTTTCTCTACCTCTGCTGTTGGGCACAGTTTGAAATGAATGTGTAAGCAGTAATAGGTGTCACCCCCACTTACACACTGGGGCGAGTCTGAGGCCGTAAATGTGCAATCTGGTCAGAGGGTCCAGCCGCAGGCCTGGGTCCCATTCCAGCAGCAGTGGCGGCAGCAGCACCTGGCGATGTGGAGGCCAGGAGAGGGGGCGGAGGAAGGGGAGGATTCATAGCCTGGCATAGAAGGAACAAGAAATGTATTTACATCTTTTATGGAAAACTGGGGAAGAAAGAAATCAAAAATCCATGGGAAAAGTCTTGAATGGAATCTACACAGAGCAGAAACAGCAGCCTACATTGCATGTAAGCCACTTTTAAAAACAACAACTCATCTCTTGTTCACCTTTAATGTCTTAAAGCCACAGCAACCTTTTCAGGAAACAGGTATATAATCACGCTTGGGAGGATGAAAAGAAAGAACAAAACAACTGCATTCAAAGATTAATAACATTCTTAAGTACTGACTTGGATAAGAATCCAAATGCCTTAAACACGTTTCGAGGGTGCAAGCGATGATGTCACACTGCTTGCTAGGAATTAATTTGTGATCGTTTCTGTAACCTGAAACTTAAACACAACACAAAACAATTTAGCTGCACTATATCCCTTCTAAAGAAAACTTCCTTTGATGACTGATCTCCAAAAAGTCCAAACAATAGCAAACCACAATCACTGAGCTATTGTTGCCACTTTTGCTTTTTCTTAACTCTGCCAGCTTTTGAAATTTAGTACTATCAAGGTTGGTAATTGTTAACAAGTACACTAGCAAAAAGCTGCTGGTTTCTTTATGGGCACAGACTAATAAGGTTCTGCCCACAGGAGTCCATGCCTTTTGAAAATCAATGGAGCAATTGTTACCTTCTGATCTATAAACCCCAGATAATTCTATAGGGTCTGTATACTGAAACTCCTGGGAAAACAGGCATACAAAGACCTGCCTGAACCCCCACCTTGCCTTCCCCAAATCTTTGAACCACTAGATGTAAAAACCAAATCAAAAGAGAAATAAGGAGATTTAAGAATGCACCTAGGGAAGCATAAATGGCTTCTACACACCAGCATACTGGGAAGAAAATCCAAAGATATTGAAATATATTTCAGAAGTCATTTCAGTTCTATTTTTTAGAATAAAAAATTGAATCTCATCAATATTTACTTCACCTACCTATTAATGTTTATAGCTCCAGAAACATAATAAACTAGTAGAAAAAGTTTCAAATTTCTGGACACATGTTGCACTGTTTCCCACATTAATTTCTTGCTAAGGTGTCTTTCAAGGATTATTCTCACACTGCAGCTGAAGTGGTGGCAGAACATTTGGTACAGAAATAAATGAGGCATGAAGCTGCTTACAGAGTGCTAACTGGACAAGGCAGAGGTCAGTTCAAAGAGAACTTCATGAATGTTCCTCACATTCCCCACAGAAAACACGGCAACATGAGGCTTGGGTACAGCCCTGAAATTTGCACGGACTGGGGCTCACGGACTTCAAAACCTTTAACCAGGAGAAGGTTCATTCATTCACTTAGGGCTCCTCCCAGTGACAAAGTATAGAGAAATAACGATAATCCTAGCAAAATACTTAGCCAATACGCTCCGAACAGATCGTGGGTAATAATACACCCCTGGCTTCACAGGCGAGAGCACAAGTCTAGACAGCACAGAACAACATACGGAGACTCTAAAACTACCACTTAACTGATTTCCATTTAAATCTTCCTAAGCCCAGTCTCAAAACAGCAAGGCTGTGGGAAGGCAAACGACAAATGACACGTGATCAACAAGGAGCCAACAATAACCACTCCTCGAAATGGCTTAAAATAGAACCTAAAGCCCTGCACCAAAAAGTTCCATTTCCTCTCAGTAGAATTCTATTTTCAAGAAGAAAGAAAATTCTTCTTGAATTTGTCATGTCTTAACTTTATTAAAACAGAGGCTGTACTAAATTGACCCTAGGACGGGAAAAAAAAAAAACACCTGTGAACCAGATAAAAACATGTCACATTTTGTTAACAAAATGAAAAGAAAAAGATCACCTTTTATAGTTAAAAAATATAGTAAACAAACATTTTGTGTGCATTACTTTTACCAAATAAGTCTGTAGGCATCTGAGATAGGGCATAAAGGAGAATACTCTGAAAGATCCCAAAGGTTGTATTTAAGAGAAAATAATGACGGCTTTCTTTTTATGGCTGAAACACTGGTCTTAAAATTGGGCAGATTTTTTGTCAATGCTGTGCTGCATGTCTTTGCATAAAGCTAAGCATATGTATATTCGTAGATATATAAGCACACAAAGACCAAGAGAGAAAGTCTGATTAAAATCAGATTCCTAGATGTTGCTGGGCCCTGCGGGGTCAGGAAAATGATAGGGCTCCGGTGAGCCCCAGACTGTGACAGAATAGGAAGTTCTGTGGGTTGCTTTATAAACAACCTAAACTGAAATAATCTGGTGATGTGGAAGTTCAAAAGGTAATCCACTGTGTGTTGTGCTTCAGGCAGCTTGCTATCCTGCAAGACCTGAAATTTCTACAAAGCAAACCACAGCCTTTCATTCACCCGGAGCTGACCTGGAGACCTGCCTATTACTTCCAAGCCCAGGCCAGTCCAGCCACCAATGGCAAGATGCCTCTAGCAGAGGCAAAACTCCTCCATAGATCTCTTAGAAGTGGAGGTCACATTTTGCTGACAATATTTTGTGAACTTATTATCATTCAGAACAAAATACGGTATCTAAATGCCACTTGCTATAGGTCCTGCACACTAAATTAACAGGGGCTTGAAAAGGGCTCATCACCAGTAGCTTCAGATTCATGCAAGTTCTGCAGGGCTGCACGATCAAACTAGCGTTGCCTTACACTGTGGTGCAGGCCACAGAAGTACTGATGCAGAAAACTGGGTTTTTTTCTGATATTCATTAAAACTGAGCTTCTATAGCTTCAGACCTTCTGTGGCAATGGTCTCAGGAAAGAATTAGCACTCTGAATAATGGCATGCCATTTCTGAGATGAAAGAAATACCATTTCTGAATAGTACCTGGCCTAAAAACAACATAGGAGTTGCCTACTCAGGTGAAATGAGCCTATCCTGCATACCTAGGTTCTGTTCCCCTAACCCTGTATTCTTGAAAGAAGAGGAAGCTGTGGAGTGCAGAAGCTTGGCTTTGGAGTCAGAAAAATGTAGATTCTAGCCCAGGTTTAGGCTCTCGGGCGGCCCTGATTTCTCTCCTTTGTTAGTGAGCGCCAGAGAACTGTCCTCTCTGGTGGGCTGAGTTCCACATATTTCCACAATGTGAGTGAAAAGTTCAAGCACGTGGGTGTGAAACCCTTCTCTCGTGCTCTCTCCTCCCCTTGTCCTTTCATGCAACCAGTCTGGAGAGGGTGAGGTCTGCATTCAGTCCAGGATCGGGGACAAGATCCATTAAGTCTTAAGTCTGGGTTGAGGGCTGCAGGCCAGTCTGACAGTTAGGTGCTTTGGGGTATCTGTTCCACGAACAAGCAAGGGTTCATTTTCTTTCCAAGTATTTTTCTGTGTGCCTCTCTCCCCACACTTCCCAAGGTAAAGAAGAAACTGACAGGATAGACTTTGGGTCTTTCCAGGTGCCTGAGGAAAATACCATTTAATATCCCCCAATCCCATCATTTCTTTCTAAACATCTGATTTACTATCAACCCACTTTCAACCTCATACATCAGCTTCTCTATAATCACTCTAGACAGTGCCAAGAGCTCAGATGCACACACTGTGTGGTCCTGCCAGGTTAAGTGCTAACCATCTCAGCAGTGTTACCGCTGGCATACAGGAGTGTTCATGCAATTATTTGAGTATTCTGTCTCATTGTTTATGAAAATGGGTAGGAAGCAGAAAAATGGAAATGCTGATCCTAGCGATTAAAAGATAACGATGGAAAGTAGTGAGTCTTTTGTTTCAACTGAATGTTCATGGGAATTAAACGAGCCAACTGTGGATACAACTTTGAAGGAAAAAAACATGCCAAATACATAAAAAATGCTAGAAATAGAGAATCAGAAGATTACATGTAAAGGAGAGGATGTAATTAAGGATTTACTAATTTTAAAACATCTCTCTGGGAATGAAAACTCCCTTAAAAATCATAGAATAATTGTTCTACATTTAATTTATAGAAGAGATACCTAGATAGTTAACCGACGTATAAATTATATAAGGTCCCTATGTGACAATATACCATTCTGTGAGATGGGATTATTAGAAGCAGTTTAGGCAGGCTGCCTTTCCCATTCCTGGAGCACAGCAAAAGCTAATAAATGGAAGTTATTGTTAAGTCGGTGAACTCAGAGACCATCTTAATCATCTATGTGTTGCTGGCACGTAGGTTTGGCCAGAAGATAACCATTAATAGTGTTTCTTGAACAAAAAAACACTCTTGCTTCTACCTCCTTTAGAATAATACACTGTGGATCAAGAGGTTCCCAAGACGTGAGAGTCCTTTTCTGTTATTTGGAAATTTTGGCTCATTCCAATCTTCAGAACTCCTGTCGATGCCAATGTTTCATTTCTTTCTAAATGGCTGATTTCCTAATAACACACTTTCAACCCTCTATCAATTTCTCTAACCAGTATTTCTGTGCACCAAACTCAGGTGCATGTATACTGGCTGATGAGGGAATAGTCCTACCTTTCAAGCTACCAAGGTCAGCAATCTCATCCCCTATGTCCCACACGCTTCCCAAACTTGCCAACAACAGTAAGTTCTGCTTATTAGTCTCCACCAGGAGCCAACAATGGGTTAATCACATATTGGCTCTTCTGAGAATTGGACATCCTTTAATTTTGTTTCTTTAAACGTGCTCATTTGTGTGTGTATGTGTGTGTTTGTACAAATTTTTTTAGCTAGGGTCACATTTTTCAAATGCAATCTGTTTATAAGTTGGCCGAGGGCTATATTTGACCTTTTTCTGACGTGGCTACCTTGTGACATCTTGCAGTTTAAACAACGCTCCGCTGATACAGAGACTCTGGGACTATTAATCACTTGTTTTAAAAGTCCCCCCATAGTCCTGCAGAAGATACAAGTAGTCATCTAAACTAGGCTAAGACCAATACTTTCCTCCCCCATAAAATTAGTTTAAAAAATCCTCACTGCTATTAATAGTCTGATGCCTGAATGCCAGTTTTGTTCCTAATATGATAAATTTACCATTTTAGCTGGTATGTGTAAAACGCATGGCACAAGAGGCTCATAACTTCATTCTAAATAAAAGATTCAAGAGTCTCAATTTGTGAAGAAAGTAGCAGAAATAATTTCCATTTCCAACATAGTGGTGGCATTTATTACCTGCAAACCCAAACCACGGCAAGCCTGGTGTCCTTCCTGCAAGCTGCACACCTGGCCGTGACAGTGCTCTAAGCCGAAGGAAACATTTTAAATGTGTAAGATGAAGAGGGCATGTGCTACTGCTACTGAGATTTTTTCCACATAAACCTAATGTGTTAAATCCAAAACATTTCTGCCAAACTACCAGGGACTTTGAGATCTAGACATCTCCTGGGATGACAGACAGGCCTGTTTATAATTAGTTTTTCATTGAATGGAATTGGCACAGTAGACACATCGTTTAATAAACCTTCATCTTGCTTAACAGGCAGGCTTTCTCATATAATCCTAGGATGAAATGGTTGAATGTAAATTAATTTTTGTATATTCATGCTCTCTTGTGACCTGCCCCATTGATTTGACCTGGAGTATGCCTCAAGCTAAGAGCAACTGGCCATTTACTATATTGTAAAATTTTCAATTCACAAGGGCTGAAACTCAGCCAACTCTACGTCTTCTCCACTAATTAATTTTTCTAAGATCAAGAAAGTCAATCTTTTTTCCCCTTAAGAAATCAAATTAGAATTTTTTCAAACAAAGTAGTCATCTAAAAATGGAACTACCAACTGGTAGTATATACTGGGATGGGAAGGGATGGAAGGAAAGGGAAATGTTCCTTAGAGACTAGAGGGCAGGAAGATTGTGGGATTTGGCTCTGGTCAAAACACCAGGGGCTAACAGAATGTCCTGGAAACCGTATTTCAATAAAAGTTAACTGAATTTCATCTTCTCCCCAGATGAATCAATGCAACTTGTCTTCCTTCACTGAACAGCTGCACTATCAAGGAAACTGTAATCATTCCAAGAACTTTAAAAACAAAAAGAAAACTAACTTTGAAACAGAACATTATTAACTTCCATTTAAACATGAGAACATACTTTATAAAGTTTCCAAAAGCCTAAGTCAAGCTCAGTATTAACTTTGCATTTATTTATATCCTACCTTGTTTCAAAGTCAGTTTTCAATTATATGTAAAATGTAGCAAGACAAAATAAATAAAAATTTTTAAAATGAGGCAAAAAGGAAAATGAGAACAATACAACTAAAGGGAGCCAACGTTCTGAGTATATGTTTCGAGGTTCTTGCCGGAGGGGCTCGAAGCATTCTAGCAGAGAGAAATATAATCTTTACAACATATATAAAATCTACAACCTAAAAACAAACCAGCTGCTTAGAGGTCTCACTGTTGCTGGTAGAGAGAGCACAGAAACCATAACGAAAAGAACCAGGCCCCACAAGGCATTCTGAGAGTAACTCGGCTACATGTACCAGGCCGACCTCGGCAGAGGCCAACAGCGAAATCAGTTAATAGGCTTCCCTGTTCACGTTCTCAACGTGGTGTTGACTCTGCAAAGTGGACACCGTTGGTCTCATTTCATAGGGGGAAACTGTTGCTTAAAAAGACTGAATGACCTCTCACATCCTTAGAACAGACAACTGCTGAGGTGGACTTCAGATCCAGTCTATGTTCCCATCATCAGGCCACAATTTTTCTAAGAGCATCACAAACCAGTTGGATTCTGAAAATTAATTTCCATGGGTGAAGATCTGATTTAGGGAGCTTTCCTATCTCCATTCCATTCAGCCCTGGAAGAAACAGTCTGAAAGCAAGTCACGGTACTAGCCTGGATGAGAGATGTCTCACAACTGCTGGTTCCTTTGCCTTCAATTTTAGGAAAAAGGATTTAAACTGCTGTGTTTCTGCTACTGAAGGTTGCACTTGCTTGTTTTTCCCCTTTTAATTTTCTCTCCACAGTAGTCTTTATATCTATGAAGACATATCTATCTGCTGTCTTCACTTTCTCCTAATTCCCCCCCATTCGGATGTTTTAAAGCCATTAGTGTTTAGGATCAACCAACCTAATCTGAGGAGCCCTCCCTGGTAGTAATGCGCCTCGACAGCTGTAGCTACAGTTACATGGCCAGACAACCAGATGAACTGTGAATCTAGAGATTGACTCAAGGCAAACCATTTAGCTTTGGGGACCCCAGTTTCCCCATTCATGCTTCTCTAAATGTGTCTTTGGAAGAAATAATCAAGGTCAAGAAACTTAAAAGAAATAAAGGCTAAGGCTTCAGGAACTCAGGCTGAACATTAATGAAAATGAAAAGTATTTTATACAGCTTTTCTAGTAGCACCAGGCCACAATCCTCACCAGTAAACATTCTGCAGGCTTAATTTTTTGGTAAGATTAACAGAGATAATAGGTGATAGATAGAGACCCATCCCACCTTGCAGATGTCAAGGTGAACTGCAGGTGTTAGGAGTTAGTATGTACCAGATTCATGTGATGAAATATCTAAAAGACAAATAGATGGAAGAATCTATACTCACTCCAAGGGCAGCTGAGTAGGAGACATCTGATGGGAAAGTAAACGAGGGACCAGCTGTCACCGGGCTGCTTGGGGGTGGGGTCACGATTAACCCGGTGGTACTTATATGAACCTGCCAAGAAAAACAGAAGTTAACAAAAAGAAGCCTACACTTGAGGTAACAGATTATACCAGCTAAATCTCGGGAAGGCAGGTCATAATTGAAAACTATGTAGCTTCTATTATTTTGGGAAGGTTAAATCCCTTTTGGTTTACTCAAGCCAAATTTACAATTACCTAATTGTTTTTTAAACACTGGGAAGTCACATGATAAATACTGGCCACTACAATCTTTTATATACAGAATTCAAATGCTGCTGTTTTTTTTTTTTAAGATTTATTTATTTATGCATACAAGCTGGGGTGCAGGCGGCTAGAGGTGTGGGGTGGTGAGAGGGTTCACCAGAGACAGAGTGGGGAGCAGAACAGGCAGGTCGACTGAAACTGCTGAGGGGAGCAGTGGGCGAGGCAGGAGAGGTCTGCTGCACCATGTGGGAATTTCCCCAGCCGGGCATCGAACCTGCACCACAGCTGCCGACAGCTCCGCAGCGCTGAGCTCAACCAGGGAGGCCCACAAAAACTGCTGGCTTTTACCATAGCATGTTGCTACATTTGGGATCCTACCTTGAACCAAACTGACCTTTCAGGCAGTTAACCTGCCACTCTACTAGCCAATGAGCACTCTCCCGAAGAGCCTGTTGAGGTGGTCTGTGGCTCAACGCTAACCTGAATACTCATCAGTGAGTTAAACCTATGTGAAACACTAAAGGTATTTTGCTATTTTTAAGGTCATTTTTCATGACTTCTCTCAGTGGGGACACAATTAAAACACAGCTGCCTAGACACGCTAATAGCAGGTAATTATTTATAAAACCTTTAAAGAAACCATGTCAAGCAAAATTAGCTATTTTCAAAGGTGCCTTATCCATGATACTAGTCAAGATTATTTTATTAGCAAAATAGTGAGTTATACAGGTCATTTCATTGCTTGTGTTTGGTTACTGGATCAATTTCACCCAGGTCCAACTGCAGGACTCGGGAGAGTTAGTGCTACAGAAGCAGTGGTGTGGGTTCCCGCACCAAAGAAATGTTTTTCCTCCACTATTATTGGAATGTGGTTGGTTGGTACCCTGTTTCCCCAAGGACACAATGACACACAAAAACGATGCGCATTGTGTAATAAAAATTTAATCCCAAACATAGTTTCCTCAATTCCCGTAAATTAAGCAAAAGATTATCAGAACAAAGAAAAGCTCAGAGATTAGTTCCCAGGGGATTTGAAGAAGCTTTCAGTTTTGGCTGGGGATAAGCAGCACCACAATTTGCTTTCACAAATATGTCTGTTATACATGGAATCCACATCCTTTTAAACTCACACCTGTACATGTTATCCCCTATATTGACTGAATTGACAGCGCAAACCTACACTACACAGATCCAAGAGTGCCACTAACAAGAGTTTCTCCCTAAGCCCTCATTCTCTGTCTCTTCAGTGAGCCAGTCTATTTCCAATCAATTTCTAATAAGAAGCACACTGGTTTCTCTTGTTAGGCTAAAACCCAAAGGCTTTTAGCTACTTTATCCAATAAACCTGTGTATAGATACAGCCCCACATAAAAGAGGTAGTCTTTCAGATGGTACAATGAAGTCATTTCAAAGTACACACCACAGCCAAGGAATCTTGGGGGCAGCCAAACACCTACTAAAATACAATCCAATTCAGTCCCTTGGGTCTGCTCCTAA